>BMAO01033883.1:0-108351 GCA_019973975.1 Trichonephila clavata | reverse complement strand
TTCCATACAAAGCTGGAGCCGAAACAAAATCCCATTTCCAGGGAAAAGATTTGCGTTTTCTGGACTTCACGCGTTTTTTTCGAATGGATGAAAAAAGCAAACTGATTAAAATGAATGAAAAGCGTTCTGCGAGCAATAGACGTCCGCCACCATGATGGATCGACCTGAAGATCTTTTGTTTGCTCAGAAACTTCTCTCGCGGCTAAAATGTAGAGGTAGCCGCGGTTTGGACCGAGTTTTATATCCGTAAGGTTGAGACTTTACACTGTGCAGTTGCCACTCGCTTCCGAAGGTGGCCTTAAGCTGCAGAATAAATTTCCACAAAAGATGGGAATTTTTTTTCCCTTTCTCATGCTAGTGTTGTAATGTTATGCGATTGTATTCTTCTGAAAATAGATAGCAATGATTGTGTGTTGTGATACCATCCATCTGTGGATATTTTCTGATAAATCTAGCATCAATCTTCCGACGTTTCTAAAATTTGTATTGGCAGATAGTTAATATATAATCGCCTTTTATGTATATTTTACTGTATATTTCTAATAATTCACTTTTAATCCATAATGGTCTTCAGCCCTCCAAGATTTTGCTTGATAATTAATTTTTAGTTTACCGCCTAACGAGAAGTAGTCATAACCTTATCTCCCAAAATCTGAAACTCTTCAGCTTTTTTAAATCAAGATGGGGCAATATTGCATCATCTGCGTATGCGGACCAATCAGAAAAGCCTTTACCGGAAATCATATGATTATTTTAAGAGTTTCCAGTTGACCATGATTGTAAACAGACGAAATTTTGGGAGCAAAAAAACCCCCCAAAAAACCGCTTTTACCTTTTGTATTGCTTGCGCGCGTGTTTGCTGTTCGCGTGTCGTTCCTTTGTGTTTGTGATCGTTAATAAATGTGGTTTAAAAATAGCAACACACACACACATGTTTCTTGATCTATCCATTCAACGACTGCAACTATGAAATTAATTGGTTCCATCCCGAAATGTCATATTACAAGTTAAAAATATCTTAAGTCAAGGCAGATTGTTACATATATTTATAGTTTCTGGGTGATAATTGTTTTGGAAGTAGTGAAAAGTTGGAGAATGCAGTGACTATACCTGGCTTAATTCACTAGAGGCAGAAGAGTATATCATGGGAATTCTGAAACTCGTGAACAATTACGACAAATGTTTAAATGTAAGATGCGATTATGTAGAGAAGCGAAGAAAACTTCAAAGTATGTAAAAAAAAAAGAATTTCTCTCCTTCCCATTAAATATTTTCATTTTTTACAACTATTTTGTGGGTAACCGTCGTAGAATGTGCTTATAGTAATTGGAAGTCGTATTGGAAGACCTCTTTTGTAATAATGCAACAGCTACAAATTATGGTAGAATTCGTTGTAGACCATTTGCTATCCAATCAAGTCATGGAGGTTAAATATATTAATGGCATATTAGGGTTCGTCCTTAATGATAAACATGACTTTGCCTCGAAATTATGAGATTCTTAGCTCTTTTGTTGCTTTTAAGGGCGACATTAATCATGCAATCAATCAAAAGGTGATCAATATACAGTTTACAAAAATATTCAATCTAGCTATGTTGCTTTTTCCATTCAGTCAATGTCGTTGCTTTAAAAATATGGGTAATTCGTTGATGTAGTCACATTTTGTTGGTACACAAGGTTATTTGAAACATAGAATTTTCATAAAATTTTTTTGAAGAACTTAACATTCAACTGATGAATTCAAGCTTATGTTTCTGCTTCTATTTTATGTTCTTGTTTTTTTTTTCCTTATAAAATAGTTCTTTTTGTTTCACTTACTTTCCCAAAACATGTATACGAAAGAAATTTCCAGTTTCTCTTCATTTAATTATTTGAAATTCTTTTGCAAAAAAAAAAAAACCTTTGAATCATCTTTTTTTTATGTTATTTCATTATCCTTATCCTATTAACCAGCATCTTGACATCTTCCTTTGTATTTTTTTCTAATATCGAAATTATTAACGCTGACTGAGTTGCAACTCTTATGTAAATTTATTTGATACTTATTGAATGAGAATGATTTCATTTCTATTATAATTATAGTCTGTCATGAAACAATGCAGCACATCAGGTCCATGCAAATTCTTCTGAAAAATCATTCATCCAGAACTTACTATTTGCACCATTGTTGATTCTTTCCTTTACTCCCTAACAGGGTTATTATGGCTTGCTTTTATTGCTTCTCGTATTTCTTTCATTACTGAAAATCTTAACAATTTTCTATACTTGTCATCAGGATAATTCTGTTGACAATAATTAAAAAAAATTGTTATTCTAATTTATTACTTATCACACAAGAATACAAGGCATTGTTTCGTACAGACTGTCTTTAAAAATCTTTTCTCGAAACCTCCATGTATCGACATTCATCTTTTACTGTTTCTATTTGACGAGGTTCATTTTTATCGCAATTCCTTCATTAAAAATATTAAAACCACCTTCGCAATAATTCATGTAGCAATTTCACCGAAACTAATTAAAATATGAATAAGACTTATTTTTATTCTAATCACCATCCATCATGCCAACGGTGCCATGCTCACAAATTCTACTTTTCAGAAAATTCTTAATGCATTCATTCATTCATCCACAAAGTTCCATTTACTTCACACTTTCCCACATTCATCTTTTACCATTTCCACTTTATGACATTCATCCTTCTCGTGGATGAAAAAGAAAAAAAAAAGCAGAAGTCATCCCACTATCTTCCCTGGAATAAAAGAAGTCTTCTCGGCACCTCCTCTTCTGTGTTGCAGCAACGAATTTTTCCGCGTGAATCCGTGCACCAATCGAGCATTTCCAGACCATCTGATTGGTCTGAGATTAATGGCAAGGAGGTATTGTCGCGTTGGCGAGGGAAAGAACAAGAGAAAGAACAAAAAAGAAGCAAGGATTAATCAAAATGGTGCGGGAATAGCTATGTCTGTTGCTATGGGAACCCTGTGATATTTGCTTCTGTACTAGAGTACCACATCCTCCACCCTCCTCCCATCCTACAAATGGAAAAGGGGTAAGAAGCATATTACGGCGGTAACGAATTGATTGTCGTGTTGAAGACCCTTGTCGACAACTACCGACTTTGCTTTTGCTGCTATTGGTAACTCATTTGTCCGGTTTTGATTTATGTGTGATGTGTTGAAATTTGAGATGGGATTCTGGTTTTGACACTATAGTACTATTTGACTAAAATTATAGATGCCGATGTCTGCTATTTCTTAAAAAATTATGTTAAAGACCTAGTTTGGATATGAATGATATCTGAGCACTCTCAGAATTTTGTTTAGCTTTCAAAATGGATTGTTATTTTGTTATGTTTATTACTTTAAAACTTCACATTGAAAGCTTGTTCTGAATACCGCAATCAAACACAGATGTATGTTTTAACAGATTTTTCTGATATTTTAGGATTCATTATTCATTTGATAAAAGACGAATCATTGCAAACATTTGCTGAAAGTCAGTAGTTATAGTTGTTTTATTAAAATTAGCAAATTTGGAAAAACAGATAAGAATGTCTGTTATTTTGGTATGTTTTACTTGTTATTTTGCTGTATTATAAAACAACAAAAAGGATGAAATCTTAAATGATACATCATACTTAAAATTGTAGACTTTTGATTTAATTGCTAGGCACGGTAGCCTAGTCATTATTGTCAGGACCTTGTGAGTTCGAGCTTTACCGCCACTGAAGAACCATAGTGTATAGGGGCCGATGTCTCGGCTTAAAGTCCTCCCGTTGACATGGTGTAGTAGTTTGAAAAGAGGGGGGGGGCTTGTGCTCATGTGTCGTCTTCGTCACTTGACACTGGTTCAAAATTACGAAGACTGTCGCCAATAGACCTCGTGTTACTTTATAACGTCGCGTTATTAAGCCCTCACTTACAGATTAAAAGTACAACTAGCTCCGTTATCTGTTGTGACAATTTTTGAGGAGTTTAGAACTTTTGATCTCCGCCGCCAAACCTCTATGATACCATGGAAATCTGGAGTTACGTGTCACTGTCCAAACACTTCTACATCAAGTTTTATGGATTCTTAAGTAAAGTATATTGTTGCTCTGTGAGAGGTTTCCTTTTTAATAAATTCCTCCGAAATTGTCCTAGATTTCGGCTGTAGCAGCCCTAGATATGGTTGAGAAGTCATGGCCGGCGTTGTTTCCCTTCGAATTAGCGGGCTCAAGTCGTAGTGTCACTTAAGACTCGCCATGTTGGAAAGCTGATGCATGTTACATATCGTGAGGATAGCAGTTCTCACGCTTTCACATGGTGTGGAAGTTTGGAGAATGGACTGCCCTCTTAGATGTTGTTCTTGTTACTGAACCATAATTCAAGATTACCAGTTCCACTGCCCTCGTGTTGTTTCTAGTTGTGATGTTAATAAATAAGCAACTGATCAATCAAGCTCTGAAGGTAAAGCACTTTCCGGAGAACTAAGTAGTTCTTTTTACTCAAATCTGTACATAAGAGGTCCAACAAAAATATGCCTCGACATGAAGGAAACTAAATAAAAATTAAAAAATAGCACAAGTTACTGCTGAAGTAACTCGTAAATTAATGTCTTAAACAAATCCAGACTTTATTTGAAGTTATTTTTTTCGATAAAGCACTCTTGTTTAAGGTATCCGAGTACCCTAAAATTGTGAATTTTTCCAAAATTGACAATTTTTTTTTATGATTTTATTTTATGGGCCATCTTATTAGCTTTCTAAAAATACCAAGCTTATTTTTTCCTTTCACTAGAACAAAAACTACAAGTGTTTCAGTAAAAGCAGATGCCATTACTTTAAGCAAGATGTCATACTTTAAAACGCGTTTTACTCGAAATTTGTTTTTTTTGAAAATGCTCAAACGGGGACAGTGATTGCTAAAAAAGTTTTGAAAATAATTAACTGAAATTTTTCTGTAAGTTTTGTATTATAGTAGAATTGTTTTAATCTTCAGATTTATCAATCACTGTTTTACTACAAAATTTACAGTCCCTTATTTTAATATAATCACTGTTATTTTAAGCAATTTCATATAACTAAGATAAAGTGCTCTAGTTTTTGTAAAAATTAAAATATCTTACCCTGAAGGTCATTTCAAAAAGGAACAACATAGCAACACATCAGAAATGAAAATTTGTTCGTAGACTTTTGGTACAGAATGGGCCCCGTTTATGTTATTTTTTGTCAATTTTTACCCATTTTAGTAATAGTAATTTCTTTTTCTCTTCTTAATTTTAGCATATTTTTCTTAAAATGTTGTAAACAAATCTAAAAACCACACACCCCAAAAAAAATCCCCATATCTCCATTTTTTTTAAAAAAAAGTTGTCGCAAGTAGTCGGATACCTTAAGGAAGTGTTTATGTATATTTGCAAAGGATTCGCCAAAATGCCATGATATGCTTGTAGCAAATAGTGTAAAATCATCCGCGCTCATTTTTAGAAAACGATTGCTGCATTTAACGACACCTTTTAATTTGACAACCCTTAAGGCTGCTTTCGCCAAATGTATGAGAACCTGAACTAAACGCGAAACACATTTTCTGGCAGAAAAAGGCTTCAATTTTCATCAAATTTTGCAACATTATAATTCATACATTTGTTTATAATCTAGCTTTTTTAAAATTTCAAAATGTACTATAAATAAATTAGTTTTTTATTTCAATATGTAAAAAGATAATTCATTAAGCATTACTGTATAGGAGAAAAAATGCGAAACGCATTTCATACCAGAAAAAAATGGATCAGCTCAGATAAAAATGTGGAACGTGATAAAATATTGTGCTCTGTATAAGATAGTGAAGGTAGAATATAATATTAATGTTTAGTTTTATATCTGAACACAAATATTCCAAATTCGAACCCCTTTTCTTTAACATTAAATGAAGACAGGCCTTGAGAACGACTTTTGCAAAAGTCGAATTCCAGAGGGGGGAGGAATAAAAATTCCCTTTTTTGAACTATTTGACCTTCAGACTTGTTTCTTTTGTTGAATAGAGATCTGTCTGCCATGAATGGAAATCAACTCCCAAAGGGGGTTTCGGGGGCGTAAAAATTCATACAGTTGGATCTTTATGAATTGTTTCTTGGAACCAAGAACATCTTACGATTGAAAGAAAAATCCCTAATTAAAAGGTTTTCCACATAACCTCCTTTATTTCGAGATTTAATAATTACGTTAAACAGAGGCCTGACTGTGTTTAACGAACCTGACTGTGTGTCGAAATTCAAGCCGAGTTCTCTTTAAATCAAGAAGTGTTGGTGTATAAAAGTGTTTGAATATAATCGAAAGCTTAATTCCAAGACTTAAATATCATTACTTGTAATATATGTATGTAATAATTCACTTTAATTTCATCAAGAAAACTTTTTCAGTTTGTAATGGTCCTGACCCTTCTGGACTCAAGCATAAATAATTAACTGTAGCTTACCCTCCTAACGGGATATAATTGTAACCTTATCTCTTAAAAATTAAAAACTCAATGTTTTCAAAGTTAGATTACATAAGACATCCTCGTATGATGTCTTTCAACCAATCACCAGATCCGTCTACGGAAGTCATGTGAGTTTTGGAGCTTCCGGTTACCGCTTTGTATAAAAGCTCCCGTTTCCAGGGAAAATTCACGCTGCTATTTGTAATTGCCATGTCGCGCTTTATTTTTGTCTGCTGCTGCTTTGACTTTGTGTTCGTATAATTATCAACATGGAAAAATAAAAAGGATTACTACTCTCCAACAAGTCATGTCTACATCATGTCAATATACATTTTACGTCTACAGTATAACATACGACAGATGAATCTTCGAAACCAAATCCTTAATTGTTAAGTAATGAAAGAATTCCACTCGTCGATCATGACATATATCTAAACAAAGACGATTCCTATTTTAGCTTATTTGCATAATCTTACTTCAGGAAATGAACTTGGGTTTGCTGGAGAAATATCACCCATAGAATGTAATAAAATTATATATAGGTCTTTATTCTTTAACGTTACAGAATAGCCAGGCATAACAGTATCAATGCATCATTTTGTAAGGGGAAAAAAATCATTCAATTCTGAAATACACCCATTTCTAGCACTAAACACATTTCGTTCAATCTTTAGAACTGTTCCCCAGCACCCCCCTCCCTCTTCACCTAGCCCATCCTTGTATTCTAAAAGAGAGAAGCGTCTGCAAATCTGCATTCGCTCCCCATCTCTCATTTCATCGGTGAGTGGCCAGGGCAGAGTGTTTCGTTTATAGCAGGAAAAGGGTCCTTCATTTCGTTGCCGTCTTCGCGCCCGACCGATTCGCTGCGCTTTGATCTCTCCTCTCGGCTTGGGACATTCGCAGGCAATATCGGGTCGGCTCTTAACCGAGAAGCAAGGCATCGTAATGTCCCGGATCAGATCGCTTCGCCGAGCAGTTTACGCTGGCGGAAGTAACAGATTTCTCGAATGGGCCCTGCTCTTAAAAAGTAGCAATGAGGAGAGAGTGTGGGGGAGTTGTTGTCATCTTCCGCGAGGAGGAATTGGAAAAAGGGTGTTCTGAGTTTTAATTGGTGTTTGTGGAATTCAAATCGAAATTGAAGTTCGTGATTGGTGTGGTTTTGCTGTGTGGGAAGTTTTATTTTAGCCCTTTCTTTAAGAATCTAGATTTCATATTATTTGAATACGACCCGGTTTAGATTGTTGGCTTTCTAGCTGTATTGATTTTTTTTTACTTGGATGAATTGAAATCGTAATGAAAATATTTCGGAGTGAGTAAATTATGTAATAACAAGTAATATATAAAAAAAATTTAGTCAATTCCTACTTTGAATGGATGAATAGGAAGTATTTTATTAAAGGGATTGAAAATTTGAACCAGATACACCCGGTTTGGCTAGTTTTGCTGAAAAACCGGTTTTCGACGCCAATTTTTGTTAATTTAATTTAATTTAATTAACTAACCGGTAATTAATGAATTAATATTTGAAAAACTATATTAACGTCAAGTGTGTCATCCACTACAAGTTTAAAAAAATTTATTTGAACTTGATTGGATGAATAGAAATTTTTTTATTAACGATTGAAAATTTGAACAAGATAAATATATATATAAATAGAGAGTGTGAGCTAATAGTAGGAATTGAAAAACATTAAACATACGCATTTGGTACATACATTAAAGAAAACATGGAATATATATGTTTGTTTCTTCTCCAAGTGAAAACGGTGCTGTGATTAAACTGATTCCTAACATTTTTTTTGGGGGGGGGGGGCTAATAAATAAGAAAATTTTCATTACGAGTACTTTTGCACTATCTTGTTTAGTTGTTTACAAAACATTTTATTTTTTTTTCCGAATTAATAATTTGTCTATGTTGTTATGGCAACATATTTTACAAGATTCAGATCGGTCTTGTCTAAATTAAAAATTAAAAGTTTTAGTAATGATTTTTTAAAGTAATTATATCCAGTTAATGTGTTTTATATAAAGCGTGATCTTTTTCTCTACAAATTTTTTAGTCGTCAAATTTAATATTCATTTTGAGGTAAAACATTATTAGCATCACCGATTCAAATACAAAAATTATATATTATCTATTATTTTTGTAATAATTATTTAAAAAATATTTAATACTTTTGAATCACTTTTTATGCAATCCAATCCTTTGGTTTAAATGTGTATTCTTATATTATTTTAAAATAAAAGTGGACAAAAGGCTGTTAGATAATTTGATGAAACTTACTGGTAAAATTATGTTATTGTTGCTTCAAAAGCATGACAAATCTCCTTAAACATATTTTGATTGCATGATATCTTAATGCTGCTGCTCTGTTAGATGTTTCTCCTCAAAATTCCACATCGTGTTTCATGATGTAATCCATTCTAGCTCTTATTTTTTGTGCAATAATAAATATTGCTCAACTAAAACATTTTTTTTTAAATTAAGTTTCTCGTATTTTTTATTTTGGCTACCTTGCAATGCTGGATAAACCTCGCCCACCTTACTTATACTGTTTTCTTAGACCACGAGGACAGCCAATGAAAGTTGTCTTCCGCACATTCTAAAAACCAAACGGAGAGCCTCCACTCAGTTCTCTCTCATGTAATAACTTAGAACTTTTTCCATTAACTTTTAGCAAACAATCTCGGCTCAGCCAATCAGAATGCAACAATCAACCAGCTTGAAATCTCCACATTCATTGCAACATCAACTTTTCCAGATATGGGATTGAGAGCCGCATGCCCAAAGATATTACCGAATGTTCGTATGTCGTGAGCTCTTTGTGAATCAAATCCAATTTAATGGGTAGTTTTCTGATTACACAACACACACACAAAACTTTCTAGGTGGAATTGAGATCTAAACCAATGATATTTCAAATATAAAGCTGTCATGTACAATCCATTATGAATTTATAAATATGTTAATCCTATGAAATTTCTAATTTTTCCAGGAATTTTGCAGTTTTACTGGACTGAATCATAAATGTGAAAGTAATTATGTACATCGGGGAGAACAAAAAATTCTGAAAGTTTCTCTTAAACTAAATTTTCCCTCCGAATTATTAAAATATTTTGGTCTTATTTTAAGGATTCATTCGTGGGTGTTCAAATCTTAAAGAAATATTTAGAAATATTTTCAGATATGGGAGAAAAATGTATTGTTCGGAAAACCACAATTCTCTTTTTTTTATTATTTATTTCTTTATTTTTTGTATGTATTTTATTGCATCCTATTCATTCCTTTTTAACTTTGTAATGCAGGAAACGAAAAAAAAAAGCATATCTATTACTGTAAAAAATGAATTGGTTCAAACAAAAATGATTAATGTAATAAAATATATTGTTCTCGTATGTTGAGTACGATACTAATGGGGAATGCCTTCACTATCTGAAAAATGTTTTAAGTTTGGGACGTGTTCTTTGGAACTAAATGGGAAGTTGGCGAACACCCATTTGAATAATTTCAAACTAATATTATTTGATGATGAAGACAGTAGAACTGTGCCTCAATCTCGTGATTTTTACTCTTGAATCACTTAAAACTTTGAAATACCACTGTATTCAAGGAGAATCGGATTTGGGTTATTGAGACCAAGAGATTTGAATACATGATTATAGAGTTCCGAAACTTGGAAAATGTTACTTGTTTATCTACAATGAAGAGATTATTCTCCATTGTTCTAAATTCTTTTTGAGCTTCTTTACATATAAAATCTCTGCCATCACCCAAAGAAATACTCCGGCAACAAGATTCCAAAAATATACTAATCATGCATTCATACTACAAACTCCAAGACAGTATTGTAGAACGATTTTTATTGCAAAATCTATTTTTTTATCAGTTACAGAAACAGTTATCAGTTGAATTTTAAAGAGAATGATTTAGTACACAGTCAAACAAATGCAATGAAAATTTCACATATGTCAACCATGCTACTAGTACTGAGAAAATCCTAAGTAATTTTTTAGCTCCTGCTTAAAAAAAGCATTAAACCGCAAGAAAATAATAAGTGTATTGTTTTTGAATGATAATTCAGATTTGTGGGTGTGCTTTTTTTTCTCTTAAGGTATCCGACTATCATAAAATTGTGAATTTTGCCAAAAATTGACAATTTTTTTTATGATTTTATTTTATAGACTATCTTATTTGCTTTATAAAATATGCTATTCTTATTGCTTTATAAAAATAGCAAGTTTATTATTTTCCATTCATTAGAACAAAAACTATTAGTGCATGCAGAAAAGTAAAGTGCTTAAAGTAAAGCAAATGCCATTACTTTAAGCAAGATGTTTAACATTAAAACGCGTTTTACTCGAAATGTGTGTGTGTTTTTTTTTTTTGAAAATGCTCAAACGGGGACAACGACTGCTAAAAAAGTTTTTAAAATAATTAACTGAAATTTTTTGTGTATGTTCTGTATAATAATTGAAGTGTTTTAACCTTCAGATTTATCAATCACTATTTTATTACAAAATTTACAGTCCTTTATGTTAATATAATCACTGTTTTTTCAAGCAATTTCATAAAATAACTAAAATAAAATGCTCTAGTTTTTGTAAAAATTAAATTATCTCTTATCCTGAAGGTCATTTCAAAAATGAACAACATAACAACACATCAGAAGTGAAAATTTGTTCGTAGACTTTTGGTACAGAATGGGCCCCGTTTATGTTATATTTTGTAAATTTTTACCAATTTTTTCCATTTTAGTAATAATAATTTATTTTTCTCTTCTTAATTTTAGAATAATTTTCTTAAAATGTACTAAAAAAATCTAAAAACATCAACAAAAAAAATCCCCATATCTCCGTTATTTAAAAAAAAAAAAAGTTGTCGCAAGTAGTCGGATACTTTAAGTTAGGCAAATGTATGGATTGTATGGTTTCGTATGTTGGTTACAAACTTTTGTGTGGCCAACTTACTGAAACTCTACTGTAATTTTGTAGTTAATTACGTTCACAACTAGACATGTAAAATTTTACTTAACAAACTAAGCTTATACTCTTCCTCTCAACGCCCTCTTCGTAGAATATATTTTCCGTTTGTTACTTGATGGTTTATCGCAAACAAAAAAATAATTTTAAAAACTTATAAGGTTTATAGAAGATTATATTAATAACTAATACACTAAATTTGATACTTTGTGTATCAGATCAGCTTCATTCTTGGTTCTAATTCTTCATTCTTAATTCCAGGTGTCACTAAAATTCCGCTATCATGCATTAAGATGTAGAGATAAAGAAAAATCTAGAGATGTGTTGATGCATATTAAATATGTTGAGACTTAAAATCCTTATATTGGCATTATATTAAAGATTTGGTAAATAGAGTACCAGTTTAGGTTTCGTACTTTTCACTTGACCGTCAGAATTACGACGTCCTTCGCTAACAGCCTTGCGCAGTTTCAAAATACGACGTTTATAATCAGGCAAATCAATTTTCATCTGGCAATCTATCTCGAGTGATCCATTGTGCAACACCAATTGTAATAAAACTAATAAATGCACAAAAATTAGATCAAAACAAGGTAAAACGAATTTAAAATCTGTGTTTAGAAATTCTGATTAAGATTTTCCACTTTTTCTTCAAGCAGATGACATTTTTGATCGATATCATCTGTCAAACAAAATGACATACAGCTCTATCTATATACCTAAATGCCGTGCATAGCAACTAAAAAGAATCCAGAATTAATATTATTATTATTATTCATTTTATTTTCTCTTGTCTTTTATAAGTCATTCTGAAACTGCAATTATTATATGTATATTTTTTTCGCCGGCGACACTGTCATAATCCGCTTTTATTCTATTACATTATCGCGTGTATGTATCTTAAATGTGATGGTCCGGAGGTGAAGTGAAAGAGCTCTGCGCATAATAATGCAACCATTTCACACTTAATGATACCGTGTTCGTGCCACATTCGACGTTACGTGTCACTTGGAACGTGTAGAGTTTGTCAAGAGCCGTAAATTATTCGCCTATTAAGCGAACCCGGGATTGCTGGTTCGATTTTCGCCGGTTAATTGAGAAATATACACCGCAGCTTCGGTGTAATCTGAGGATAGGGCTATTTTGGTGTATTTTACAGCCAAATCTGGAAATTAGGAAAGAATAGAATGGGATGGTAAAATTACTTATGATTAAAATTACTTAAGATGACTTATACCTGTAATAGATGATATTTTTTCTGCAGGCAATTGTAAATACGCTTAAAATGGGAAGAATTCATTCTTGTAACAAAACAAGCAATCTTAAAAATTTTTTTAATTCAATTCCTGTTTTGAATGAACGAATAGAAAGTATTTGATTCACGATTAAAAATTTGAACAAGATATATATAAGGAAGAGAGTGAACTAATCGTAGGAATTTAAAAAAGAGCATGATTTGTCTGCATTGTTGTAACAATCAATGCACACCCGGTTTGGTTAGTTTCATAGAAAAAACAGTTTTCGCGCGACGCCAACTTTTGCCATTGTTTTAACAGTTACATTGTTACAACAATCTAAGTTGACGTCGAAAACCGGTAATTAATTTAATTCACCGATAATTAATAAATTAATATTTGAAAAAAATGTATTAACATTAAGTGTCATCCACTACAAGTTTAAAAAATTAAAAATTTATTTGAGCTTGATTGGATGAATAGAAAGTATTTTATTAACGATTGAAGATTTGTGTGTGAACAAGATAAATAATTATATATATATATTCTTTGTGCTGTGTACGTCTTCTGTGTTGTCTGAGAAATAAACCAAAATGCCTAAAAGAATGGATTGAATCATTGGATTGATATAAAAATATATTGGATATTAGCGTCTATCTGTCCCATGGAATAAGGAAATATAACAACATCTTTTTAACTCTTAAAAACTGTCGAAATTTTTACTTTTGTGAATAATTTTTGAAACTATGCTAAAATTTAACTGTATCATCTCCTAAAAAAAGTTTTGAAACTAATCTATACATAATTTTTTCTTATTATCATTAATTTCTTATCATTTTTATTATCATTAATAATTTACTTATTATAATTATTTCATTAATTTTGAATTTTCATAAAAATTTTCTAGACAATTGTAAATAAAAATATTTTACCCCTTTTCTTATGAGAATATATAGGAGGAACTTTATCTGAAATTTTTTTTTATATATATGCCTATATATTTTTTCCGCTAAAGTTTTTTTTCCCCCTTTGAAATCCACTGATTATAAATATGAACAAGTTGAATATATCAAGTGTTTTTACAAATTATATTCTTTGATCTTAGAGCTTGCATTTTAATAATAATTTTTAATTTAATATTTACCTTATTTTATTATTTCAATTTCTATAAATAACTTTTCCATCAAAGTTTTAATCGTATTCTGCCTATATTTTTGGAAAATAACTCGGTTTTAATATGGAAAGGAATCAGAGAATTTGTAGTATAAAATTTTTAGAGAGACAGAGCTTCGATTTTAATGACCTCCTTTTTTATATAAAAAAGAATAATGAAACTTAATAAAACCCTTGAAGTTTTTTCCAATGATGCTGAGAAATGTTTGTTCCATTGGAATCACTACCGCCATCTAGTGGCGAAATGCTCAAACTTTTGAATGAATCCAAAACATTTATTTTATTTGATATCAAGGGAGCTGTTGCTTTAGTCTCTGTTTAAAGGTTTCACTTACCCATATACATATAAACAATAAATATGGATTTTTCATAGTATAATTCCTTGGTGGCAAAGCAGTGGTACAGTTGTGGATAATTTCCCTATTCTGCGTGAGAAAAAAAAAAATTTCAACTAAGATCGCAATAATTGGACTTAGAAAAAAAGTATTGAAACGGCAATAAAATTTTTTTGATAAATACTAATTTTGAAAACTAATGCATAATTTCATTATCTCTTGATAATATTTTAGTTTATTGTTGATATTACATTTTTTTTTGTGGGGTATTGTTATATGTATAAAAACTGAATATATGAATGGAGTACATTCATTTTGTGTGTGTGTGTGTTTTAGCTTTGCAATACTATTACATTCTAAAATTTTAAAAAGTATTTAACTACAGTGAAATACGTTTTACGCGAAAACGCTTTAAACGAAATAATGATTAACACGAAATAATACAAAGATCCCGACAAATTACTATGTATTTTCATGCATTTTTTTTCTCTTAACGTGAAACAAATATCGCTTAACACGAAAAGATTTCCCTTCCGGGAATGAACAAAATACAGAAGACACCAGCTGATTTGGATTGTCCTACTGTATCATTGGAAGAATTCGTTGCAGTAGGTAATCATAATGTGTGTACAATCCCATTTGTGGTAAACAAAGAAATTTTGAAGTTTCTTCAAAGCTAAACAGTTATCATTGATGCAGATTTCGACGACGAAAACGAAATGGATAGCACAGCTCCTTTTTCGACGTCATCCAAAATAAGGAACGTCTTGAAATGTATATGTTCAGTTATGTAGAAGCTCATTCCAATGATGAAATGAATAACAAAATGGATGGCATCGAACAATTTGATGCTTAAAACTTCCTTGGTGATAAGAAATTGACACCAAGAAAAGATTGTGAAAACCGATTACCAGAGTCTTTCTCCAATAGAGACCAAGACTTATATGAGAGAGGCATTATGAAACTACCTTTAAAATGGAAACAGATTATAGAACAAAATGGTGCATATGTGACTAGAATTGGTAATCCGAAACATGTTAAATAAAGTTTTGAAGTTCACGTAAAAATAATGGATTTCTTTTCCCCCAACCTAATATTACCCTCAGGGGGCTCACCTTCTTTAGGTGAGTACGGGTGTCACAATCCCGAGGTGCCCTAGTGATCTTTTCCTTTTCCCACGGGGTTTACTGTCTTTGGTAAACACGGGCTTCACGAACCCGGGGTACCCTAGTGATCCTTCTCTATTTTCGGTCCGCTTTCTTGTCATTCAATTCATTCTTTCTTTCTCTTCCCGTCTAGACCACAGATATTAAAACAAATGTTTGGCGCAGTATAGCCGAAATCGGCTCTTGCGCCAATAAACCCCAAAATCACTCACTCACCCAGCCTAATATTATACTAAATGGGCAAAATGTTCGTAAAAACTTTAAAAATTTGTAAAACACTGAACATTAAACTAAATAAAAAATGGTTTGCACTTGTAGCATCAATAATTTACTAGATTAAGATTATTTTAAGATGCGAAGGAAAAAAAATCAAAAACAGCCAATAGGTGTCTCTGTACAAACGACTTGGTTGGAAATATGCAAATGATACTGATGCTGAGTGGCGAAGACAAAGCTTTGTTGGTGAAGCTGTTTTACATGAACGAGGAATCAGCGATTAATGCACTGCGGAAATTCCGTGAGACGTTCGAGGAAGAAAGAATCATTATCAAACGTTGCAAGTTTCCATGGCCTCCTTGGTCTCCAGATCTGACACCAGCAGTCTTATAGCTTTGGGGATATTTAAAATCCCAGGTGTATTGACCCCGTCCATCCAATCTGTCGGAATTGAAAGATGCGATCCACCGAGGGTTGTCATGCGTACAGCCGGACATTCTGCACTCTGCCGTTGCTGGATTTGTGACACGCTAGCAATGTGATATCCCCTATGGTGGTGGACATGTGGAACATATGCTACTTTCATAAATGATTTTGTAACATTGTTTTTGTTATTTGCAAGTCTTTTCTTTAACTTATGCACGAAACGCCATCTCTATCGGATGTTTTTTTTAAAATTATTTTTATTATTTTTTTCTTTAAAAAAAATCCCGTGACTTATCGATGCTAAACCTGCAAACCGTTTTTAATTTTGTTTAATTTTCCGGGTTTTATAAATTTTTAAAGTTTTTATGAACTTTTTGCCCCCCTCCGGTATATTTAACTACCTTTAAATAATTTTCTTTAAATAAATTTCAATGAAATTGCCGTATTGCTCGATAATGCCTCTCTTCGTCAGAATAACTTTATCATCCTTTATTTACCTTTCCTTTTCGCCGATATATAAGTTATGGATGATTGTACTGCTTACGATATTCAAATTTTAACGCATCATATATTTTACATACGCTCCGCTACTTAAAAATCTGCTCCTTTTATTAGTGAAACCACACGCTTATGATGTTTTGAAAAACAAAGATAAACAGCGCTTGAGCATTCAAATAAATTTGTTGCACTGCTCTTTCTATAATTAATGAACACGATCTAATGAAAGTGTGTGCATTATCAGTTTTTTCGTATATCTATTATGCGCTTTAATTTTTAACAAGATGTGTTTTCACGTTTCGCTAGGATTCGCTTGTGAGAAGTCATTAAGTACGCATCAACGCTATTCGAATATCCATTAAGTCTTGCCGGGCCTTCATTAATTTAAAACGCGTGTTTTAATTTGCGAGTTTTACGGAAAAATTCGCTGCGTTTTGAAAAGGGTGAAAGGGTTTGCTCGTTTTTAGGGTCTTCACGAGTGCTTGGAAAACCACTGGAGAACGAAAAGTAGAATTTTTTAAAGTTGCTCATAAGGATTTTTATAATTCGCTTTTATTTAAGTTTCGTATGTTTATTTGTTAAGGTGACTGATTGCTTTCGCAACTATGGTTTTAAAAAGATGCATAAATGGATTTTTTTAAAATATATTTTGTGTCAGTTGAATAAAAATATGCTTATATAATTTTTTTAAAGAATATTAACACAAGAAAAATTTATTTAACCCTTTACCAGGCCGTGGTAAATATGCCGGTTATAATTATGGTTATTATATTATGGTTATAATTAAAGTTACACTATTCAGAGGCCTCTAGAACTCGTTCCGCTTATCGGATTTTTATGATACTTAGAATATATGCTATATGGACCATGGGGAAAAGGTTTCTGCAATAATAATGAAAATAGTTCAAATTTTGACTATTAGGAGGAAATGTGGTGCCCAAAGAAGGGCAAAAAATATGTTAGAATCGTTAAAATTTATTCAGTTACAGAATTTACTAAATATGTGCTCCATTGATATCAATAATGTGTTGAAAGCGCATTATAGCCTTTTCAGTGGTAGCGCGAAGCAACTCACGAGGGATTTCAGCCACATGGCGTATAATGCTAGCTTTCAAATCAGGTAAAAACCTAATTCCTTCTCTACAAACACGGTCTTTTAGAAATCCCCACAACCAGAAATCACAGGGATTTAAGTTGGGTGAGCGAGAAGGCCATGCATCTGGAAAATATCTGGATAATCACGATTATCGCCAAAGTTAGCTCTAGGCAGTGGTTTGACTTGGCGCCCAATGTGAGGAGTTGCTCCATTTCGCATAAATATAGTGGTTTGCAAACACTGTCGTTCTTGTAAAGCAGGAATGATTATCGATGACAAATGCGCGCTGATTGATTCTCTGGCTATGACTGCAAGTTTATATAGAGGTTTTACGGATTTGCATGAGAAATATTCGATGAAAGCGCCTGGTGGTCAGAGTTTGTACTAATTTTTTTTATTGCAGAAATCCTTTCCCCATGGTCCATATAGCATATATTCCAAGTGTCATCAAAATCCGATAAGCAGAACAGATTCTTCAGGCCTCGGAATAGTGTAACTTTAATTATAACCACCCGGTACTTACCACGAAATTTATCAATCTAATCTCTTAATCAGACATTTTCATTTGTCTAATTTGTAATTCCTTTTATATATTGTAGTATTTCCAAAGATAGTATATAAATTTGTTATGTTTACTATGTACTGGTCTCTGTTTTTATAAATTTCATGGAAAATAATATATAGAAATTCTTAATTTCCTCATCATTACGAAAGGATATAAAATATTTCAGATTTTCTATTCCTTTTGAAGGTTGTAGTATTTACAAAATATATATTAGAAATCTCATGTGTGGGGAGAGATAAAAGAAAACACAAAAGCTATATAAATGCCTTTCAATGCCACACAGTGGTTTGTGGTAAACATATTCCGACTGAAGAAAGGGGTCTTAAAAATCGAAATAGTTTTACTTAATCAGCTAAGTTAATTCCTTTTCTTAAATTAATCTCATCCCCCCCCCCCAATTTTTTTTTTTTTTAATGTTCAGTGCTGGAAAAAAATAGTCTGGTAAAGGGTCAAATGCAACTTTTTGGCAAAAAATGAAAAACGGATTAAATACTTTCAAAACATTCTCTTTTATGAAAAATGCTTCTATAATAATAACAATAATAATTTTGCCTGTCTATAACTAGGACTTCTATGCAGTTGATCTAAGATTTTTAAAATATATAATTGAGAAGTGGATTTTTTCATATATTATATGAAAATAGAGAAATTTGGAAAAAAACACCAAAGAGGCGCTTCAATTTAGTGTCTCTTCAAAAACAATGTTCCTAGTAATCTTTTCCTTTAAATTGCGCCGAATTTTTATTTTGTCTTTGCTTCTGCACTTTGACAGAGGTGCAGAAGCATGTCAATTAATAAATATTGTTTTCTCCGCGTTACACATAAACAATACATCGTCCAGTTACTATTTTGCATGATTATGCAAAGCTTCACCATCATCATAAATGTTAATTTGTCCAGTCTGTGGTTTGCGTCATTTCGTTGAAAAGATGTAAATGCTTTTATTAACTAAACCTTATGTCTAAATAAATTTATTACAGCATCACGAAAAACTTTTAACACACTTTTATTAGCATCAACTTACGGAATCTTTGAACTCGATTTTTACCCACTGTAAAAGGTCAGATTAATTCGAAATTTTGCACACTTGTCAAGGATCGCTGACAATACAATAATTTTGTCCCATTGTCCCGATCATGATCATCAGGATTAACGATTTTCCAATTCCAAATTTGCGACTAATTCCATATCCCATTTCCAGATTTAAGGACTAAAAGATTGTTAACAACCCTAAAGTGAAAACGTCCATGGTTTAATACATATACAACAAACAAAAAAGATTAATTCATCAATGAATAAATGAGAGTTTAGAAAAACTATAGTTTATTTATGTAGACAGAGAGATATATTTCTTTCAAAAAATATGACTTCTAATTTTTATATCTTAAAAAAAGGACTTATGAAGGATTAAAGATTCTATGAAAAATTACTTATGTATACTAAACAAAATTTGTATAGGTATTTCAATTTTTTTTTCAAACTAAGTAATAAAATGGGTAGAATTTACTTTATTTAATAGATCTTAAATTTCGAATTGATTATGTTTCCAAACTTAATAAAAAAAAAACATTTTTAATTTTTTTTTTATTTAATGAAAAAAATGTGGTATTTATTTAATCCATTTGCCTAGGTTTATAATGAGTGTTATTTTCACATTTCCTGTTTTCTTATTTCTGTACAAATAAATCGTGAGTAAAATACTCTAAGCCATCCTTAACGATGCGTGGCGGCTATTCGTTTTAACTTCATGATTTAGGATTCTGTTAAAACTATTTCTTCTAAAATGTGAGAACCGCAACATGTTTTCATTTTAAATTATTTATGCTGTACCATTTATTTACTTAGGCAGTATAATTAAACCATATTTAAATGCTGAACCCTGTTTTTTTAAACTTCTTTTGTTTCATTCCAGCAAATTCCTTAAACAAGAACATGATATTTTATTTTAAAAATGTCTTTATAAAGTAAATATTGCCTTTTTAAACTATATATCCAATATTTACTTTTGGAACAAAAACGAGAAAACCACCGCGTGCGTTTTCATTAAACTTGATGCATAGCCGCAGAACAATGTCAGGAAACTTCAAATAAAAAGGCATCGGCTATATTTTATGCAAATATCGTATTACAACTCCATACTTGGGTACAAGGCATCGCGTAAAAGAAGCACTGCAAGTGGCTTTAAGAATAGCTTCATTAAATTGAGGTATTGCCTGCACCATTTGAGATTAGCTGTTCTTGAACTTTAACAACAGTGACTTAAAGATGAAGAATTGGAGATGAGGAGAGATGTTTATGAGTACAATTTTCTTTTTCTTCGGCGGGAGAGGGGATGGAAAGTTATGCTGATGGAATTATTTGGGATGTAATTCGGGGAAAATTCTGTGCTTTTGTAATTCGGCTTGCCTTCGGGCTAGACGTGCAAGGAGTTGCGTGAGATGGGTAGGCTTTATTGCGTATTAATGAATGGAATCGTAATTTGCATACGAGTTCAGTTTTGGGGTTGCCGGGTTCCTTGTCTTGGCGATGGTTTCGTTTTTGTGGCAAAATTTTAACCCTGGTAGACTTTTCTTTTGTTGCTGAACCATGACAAACCTGTTACATATACATGAAAAAAAAGTGTTTTTAATCCTTTATAAGGCCGTGATAAGTTTACTGATTTCCAAAATTAGTTTTCAAATGCCGATGTGAAGCTTTTTTCTCACCTATGATTTGTACATTTCGGCTATCACCACAACTGATTTCTGGATTTTCAAGTCGGAAGCGCAAAGAATGACCTGTAAATTTCCTGAGCAGCAAGAAAACTGTTCCAGATGATTTACAATTAACTACAATTGGTGATCATATAGCAACTTGCCAAAAGACTTATCGACATTGCCGCTTGTACTAAAGCCTATGAGTGAGTGTAGTGATTTATGGCGCAAGAACCAACTTTAGCTATACTGCGTCACACAAGATTCATCCGTGATCTAGACAGGAAAAGAAAGAAAAAAGCAGGAATTGGATGACAATAAGGAGGGTCAAAAATAGAGAAGGATCACTAGGGTACTCCGGGCCTATGAAAACAAGATATGTTTGTATAACTTGCAATGTTCTACTATGCATTGATCCCCTTTTAATATTTTGAAAATTCATGGAAAGTGATATGTATAAATTCTGAATTTTTTTAATACAATATGTGTATCAAATTAAAAGTTCATTTAGTATATTTTCGCACTTCATATTATTTTATATAAATATCAGATGATGTGATTTGTGAAAATAAATGCTAAACGTAAGATGCCCTACCTTTAAATAGCTTCCATTGATAGTGGGAAACATACTTTCAACAAAAAAGGGAAAAAAATAGTCTAAAAAGTCAAATTAATCTTAAGTTATAAGCTAAATGAATTTCTTTTTATGAATCAATCTAAAATTTTCTAGTATTTTAACATAATATTACTAGAAAAAAATAGCCTTATACAAAGGGTTAAAGAAATAGACGGGATCGATACTTGACGATTTTTTTTTCCAACACTTGTTCCCATTAGTTTCAGGAATTGCGAGATTGAAAACCCTATCATGCAAAGAGAATTATAATATGCAATAATATAGATTGTTGCATATTTTGCTATCGGAGATGGTTTGGCAATTAGGTGTATGAAATACCCACTTAAGTTTTATCGTCACTTGACTGAGGGGGAAAATACTAAAGGTCGTGTGGTCATTTTATATTTTAATCAGACAGAATTAAATTTTGTTTTTCTGTTTTACTTCGTATGTATTTTTGCAGTCAAGTTTTTGGTATTTTTAAATCATGACCATGTATTTACTGTTTATATGAGGCATTTGATTTGTTTTATATGAGACGTGAACAATTTGTGTATAAATTTTTGTATTTTATTGAAACTGATATAAATTTGTTTATTAAATGGGTTAGTAATTTAATTTTTTTCTAAAAAATTTTAAACAAATATTAGAAATACAGAAATATTTTTTAAACCAAGAAGTATAAAGTTGAAGGTGTCTATGCTAAATGATAATTAAAAAGTTTTGTGTTTTAAATTATTATTATTTTATATTACGAAACTAACTTATTATAGTAAGCCATCATTTAACACACACGTTGTTAATATTCTTTTATTTCTAAAAGAAATATAAGACTTCTTTAAAAATTTAATGTTTTGTATAATACAAAATAGGTTATTTCTTTTATCAAAAGTCATAGGTTTTGTACATAATTTGAAATTTTATCTTAGAATTTTTAATTTGAAGTAACAGCTTAGAATTTTAATCACACTATATAACCACCTGAAGCCCATTCAGGGTTGCCGTGCGATTGAAGAAGATGATATGCCATTTAAAGCCAACTATCGAAATAAACCTAGCCCAAATAAACAGAGTATATATAAATTATAAAACAATACCAAAGTCACGCACACAACAAGTGCAAAAAAGGGAAGAAAATTTTTTATGAAGTAACGAACTTTTTATAAATTAAAAAACAATGTATTTTAAAGTTTTTCGAAATTTGAAGATAGAAGACTGGGCAAAACTTCCAGGAATCCAAAAATTTTGCACTAGACTTTCAGAATAAAGGTTATAAGTCAGTGTGTCAAAATTCAACCAATGGTATATCCTTCATGTTAAGTCTATCAATCATTTCGAAGGAATGGGTATGCTCTTATTTTTCCTTTGATACCACTATCTTTATTATGAAAAATTACACATGATAAAATTCGAGTGTAACTGATTTGTTTGAAAAAATATTAAATTATTTATTTAATTTTTTTTTTTTTTTTTTTGGTCAAAGGACGAGTGTCGATCGCGGTATTCACTTTTCGTTTGAAATCTAAAAATATTTTACAAAATTTTTGGTGATTATAATGCATATATCCGCTTACTATAGAGTGTTTATAAATTTTAAAAACATTCTATAAGTTCGATTTTTTTTTAAAATTTAAGATATACGTTCGAAACCGTAATTTTGCAAAAGAGTACAAAAAAATATTTTTTAATTCTTAATGTCATTTAGAATAGAACGCGTATAAAATTATTTTAAGAATATTATTACTATAATAAATTATTTAAATGCAATATTTTGGCAAAAAAAATAAACATAGAATTACCTATTTTTAAATTATTCTTCTTTAATTGAAAAGGCTTCTATAATAGTAATATTTTGCCTATATGTAGCTCAAACCTTTGCACAGAGCCTAAACTAGGATTTTTGAAAAAAAAAAGGTAACTTAGAAATGAATGTATCCATATTTTAATACAAATAGACGGGAGTGAAAAAAAATTTAACAAGAAAAACACCTATAATTTTTTCATTTGATTGTAACTCTAAAAATAATGTGAATTTTTCAAAAATCCTTGTTCAGGCTCTCTGCAAAAGTCTTTGCTATATGTAAGCAAAATATTTTTTAAAGCATTTTTCATAAAAGGAGAATGTTTTGAAAATAGGTAATTCTAAGTTCATCCCCCCCCCCCAAATATTGCATTTAAATAATTTTTTTACTATAATAATTTCTTAAAACAATTTTATGTTTGCATTCTTATCTAAGTTACAATAAATATTTTAAAAAATATTCGTTTATACGCTTTTTCAAAATTATGATTCTGAACATGGTCATATACCTTAAGCACAGAAAGATTATTATGAAATATGCCACATGAATGTATGATATTTAAGTTAGAATATAATATGCCTGTAAATGTTTGAGAATTTTTCCTTCTGAAATAGAATTCCAAGTTTGGGTCCTATTTTTTCACACCTTAATTGAAGGTAGCATTAAATAACGAGGTGAAATAATACTTGGTTTTATGTGCTGGATTACAAGAAAAGGTAACACAGTAGACAAAGACTAAAATATATATGATCGGTGAAGGATCGTAATTTAGGACAGTGATAAGCAATGTCTTTTTAGGTGTGGTCCATAAAAAGAAACATTTTTAGTATGGCAATATAATTTACTATTATCAAACTCAATAAATAATACAAAAAGAATATTGTTTTGTATATTCTTTTTTACTTATAAAATAAAGGATGTTGTGAGACTGTATTTATTTCTTTTTTCCCACTTCAATTTTCTAACTTAAATATAAAAGCAAAAAAGAAATAGAATATACCTTTCAATAAAATTCGTTAAAGAATGGAATAGACAACCGCGCGATTGTTTTAAAATCTACAGCGAACCTCGAGCCTCAGTGACAAAATTATTAATTGTATAATGAAACAATCTCCTCCTAAAGTTAAATAATAGAACACCGACTTAAAACAGACTTTGAGATAAAGAGTTTTTTTTTCGAATTTTATTATTTGTTTAATTATGTAATAAAAAAAACATCTATATATTATATATATTTGTTTGAATATTACACTTATTCTTGTATTCTAAAATATTTTACTTTATTATCAGTGTCAAGTGAATTTTTCTTTTTACGTTTTTGCTGTCTTTGCTACGATTAAACAACAGGATAAATATTGTATATTTTTTGAGATATGAGACTTTTCCAACTGTAACCTAAATTCTGACTTAGTGTCTTTTAGAAAGTGACTTATTTTATCATGCTACTAATTTTTGTCAAAATCAGTTAATTTTTTTTTTTTATGAGATGTGTTCTATGCATGCTTCGTCTTCTGTATTTTAATACTAAATTGATATTTAATTATACGAGTATTTATAAAAGAAAAAAAATAGAGTATGTGAAATATTTGAAATATTTAAAAACATAGTATGGAAAAAATAAATGTATGTGTTATAATTTCGTAAACTTATTTTAGTGTTAAAAATTTCTGTCCCCCCCCCCCGAAATGGATGTTGAGTTTAGAATTTCTCCTAGACCTTAGAGCCACGAACTAGAGAGCGACTCAGAGCATTTCGAGTTTTAGTACCACTGAGGATCCGCCGTGTAGAGGCTCGTTAAATCTGTCAAAACTTGATGTTCTCCCTTTGGTGTGGTAATTAGGAGAGGAGAGTGTCAACTCAGGCATCATCCTCGTCACTTGACCGAGGCTCCAAATTACTACATCCATTGCCAATAACCTTCATGCTTCTTTGTAGTGAGACTTGAATATAGTCACTCAAACACACCCATTCCACGTGGTCAGGTATACACAAAAAAGAAAAAGTATTCAATATTATTATTGCGATAATTTTCTTTTAAACGCATGTTTTATTTTAAATTTAATCTACCCGCCGTGTCATGAGTTCGAACCTTGTTCGGCTGAAGACCTGCCGTGCAGAGGGGGCCTATGCACATTAAATATGTCGAAGCTCAAACGTCCTCCCGTTGGTTTTGGTGTTGAAGTTGGGAGAGGGGGTGCCATAGCTCAGATGCCGTCATCGCCACTTGACCATGGCTCAAAATTACGAGGTCCGAAGCCAAAAGCCCTCGAGTGGCTGAATAGGGTGATGTTAATATTCACTCACTCATTTTAAATTTAGTTATACTTTAATCTCCCCCCCCCCAAAAAAAAACTCATTAATTTTATGTCAAAAATCATTTTAACAATAGAAATTTAAATCAATTTAACAATTGAAAATGATGATAGCTAAACTTCCGTTTACCCACGATGTTTAATTTATAAATATAATTCTGTTATTTTCTTTAAAGTTGGACTACTGTGCGTGTCGAATAATAAAAACTGCATCCAAAAACAAAGGAATTTTTTTTCTGTTTTCACACAGTTTTTATTTCCATTTTTTAAAATATTTTCCTGCTAATTTTATATGACAAATTTGATTTTTTCGAATTCTTAACTGCATTAAAGCATGCTTTAAAAAAAAGTGTAGTAGGGGGGGGGGATAGATAAGATCCAACTGAAAAACCCCTTTCTTAATTTTTGCACTGGAATATTCTTTAAAAAAAAAGGCTTGTAAAAGAAAATCATTGATTTCATGTTTATTATTACGTTAATGTAGCAAAATGATTAAGTTACAAATTCTTTAAATACTCGTTGATGTAACAATTCATTTATAAAGATAAATAAATTTTGTGTTTTATAAAGAATTCAAATTTTTTCTTTATAAATATAAATGCAATGACTTTTTATCTATAAATTTAATAAATGATATCACGTTTGCGATTGATTACTGTGTGTCAAAATAATATCTTGCATGTGCCAATATTTGTTATCTTTTAATATTTATTAGCAAAATACTTTGTTATACTAAATTAATATTATCATTGAATTATATATTCTGTATTTTAAATATTTGTGTGATGTTGGGGCTATATTTTCCAACTTAATATTGCACGAAAGCTTAGGCAAATATTTTGAAAATTGTATTTGTTTGTAAATTGTATTCGTTTCTTTTGCTAGAACTTAGTGCTCCATTTGTTTATTAAATAATCTATTCATTTATCAGAATTTGATTTTTTTATTTTTGTAAACACATTTTTAAGAATGCTGCAGAATTTGTTCATCTCTCTCGTTATATCATTGCTTGACAACAAATTTTTTTGTAAAAGCTGTTAAAAATTCTATTGTTATTTTAGACATTGCATTCACAGAAATAGCATCCACAATCTGATAATGTACGTATGTATCAGCTGAATGGGCTTGCAACCTAACTTTTTGAAACCCCTACGCAATTGACTATTTATAAAATTAGATAGCAAGCCCATTCAGAGTAAACGTTTAACAGGAAATAAAGAATATGTACAATGTAAGAAGGCGCACAAGTACATATTACTTCTCTTTATAGTCATCATATTTATCAAGGCATTTGTTCCATCAGTATACCAAACTATCGAAACAGCAGCGTAGAAATTAGTATCAAGGTTGTTCAAATACGTCAAGACGGCTTGCTGAAATTCAGCATCGGTTCTGTTTCTTTAAATGTCCAAAGAAATGGAAATCATTTAGTGCCAGGGTAGAAATGTAAGGAGGGTGGTCCAATAACTCCCACCGAAAGCGCTCTTTAATCTTGCACATCTGTTCTGCTTTTGTCAAATTCCGTGCACCAAAGCCACACTTGTCTTCGTGACATAACACTTGTACCGTACATCTCTACCAATTGCCGATGAATTTCAGCTCGAGAATTTTTCTGTAAATGCAAAAACCGTATCAAAATTCTTATTTCAATCGCAGACCATTATTCCGTCAACGCAGACACCTTCTAATTAAGATTTGGTCATGTTTCTGGAGAACCAACTCCATCCACCAGCACCGTTTGAAGGCTGTGACCATCCTCGTTATTTTCAATCAGACTTTTATTCACACGGATAATTTGCACACCCGTCATATTTCTTGCTACCTTGGTTTTTGAAAAATACCTACGTAGTTTATGATTCATGTGTGTTCTTAAATTCTCAATGCTCTTGCAGATAAAAGTTTCAGTAAAAGAAAGGTTTTTAGTAAAGCCCCTTTTTTTACCTTGCTGTCAGATCCCCCCCCCCCAAGTGATCATGAACTTGTGCCCGGCGTGTCATGAGTTCGAGCCCCAGTACCACTAAGGGCCCATGATGTACATTAAATCTTTACTGGCTCAGAGTCCTTACGTTAGTATGGTCTAGTACAGGGTTTCTTAATCTAGGGGTCGTGACCTCAAATGGAGTCGCGTGACTTGCAGCTGGGGTCGCCAAAAATTGTAGGATTTTTGATATATTTTTGCATAGAATAACTTTTTCACCATTTATAATAAGAAAATTGTAATTGTTTGCTTAGGTCCTTATTGGTGAAATCCATCGTATCGGGTGTGACTGAGTATTAGCATTCTAATTTTAGTCATCCAATCGTCAGGGAGTAACCCCTCTGTTCACCTCCAATTAGACTCCCAGCACTCACCAGTTTCACCTTCATTGGTATCTAGAACTCCTCTAATAAATAAGCAGTAAAAAACGCGGATGTTTATTACTGCAAAACAATACTACAAATAAAACACATAGAAGTACCCGAGCATCTATAAACTTAGATCAATGCTTATGGGGTCGCTCACGTTCTCGTCCAGTGGTGCACACAAAGGGGGGTGTCCTCGGGTCCCTCCTCTCCCCCAAAGCTCTTGATTTTTTCGATTGATTATAATCTTATGTATATAGTACGTAAAATTTAATTAAGTATTTGTTTTTAATAATTAATTTTATTAATTAATGCTAATTATACATTCAATAATTAATTTCTTACTGTTTTTTTTTTGTTCCCGAAAATTGACAAAATGAAAAAAATATGTTGGGTGGCGTATTGAACCATGAGGCGAGAATAGTGGAACCCCCCCCCCCACCCCTTGAAAAATTCCTCTGTACGCTACTGTTCTCGTCACTTTGCGGTGGCTCAAATTTACGGGGTTCGTCGCCAATAGCCCTCGTCTTGCTTTATAGTGCGACGTTAACACACTCCTATTTTTGTCTATAGTAATTGGTTATTGTTACATACAAGGAATTTTTTGCTACTTAATACTGCTCGTTTATTTTTTAAAGGAATTTAATAGCAATGAAATGGGTCGAAATTTTGTATGGCTAAAATAAGATTTATTTTTAAAGAAAAATATCTGCTAGTAAAATTCTCCAAATTGGCGATTCGTCGCCAAATGGGTTGTTCTTCCAGAGCAAAGGCGGCATAAATTAATTATCGAGCGCGGCAAAGGCGAAGCGGTGCTCCTTATTATTCGTGATTAATTACCGATGCACCGTCGAGAAAGAGGATTCCCCGCGTTCCCCCTTATCGATTGCGGCATTCCATTTCACCCCCGTCGCCAGCTGCTTCGGCACGACTCGGGATCTCTGATTCCGAATTTTCGGACAGAAACACCGATTAGTACTGTTCAAACGCTTTGCAGAAATGATACTTTGACAAAAGGTTGCTTTGGCGAAGATCAATATTGGAATCAGGCACGCAGAATTCTAAAATAGATATTCCACAAAATTTTCTGTTCTAAGTTGACGCATTTATGAGAGAAATATTAGAGTATTTAATCGTAGAATATTTTTATAGAACTGACACAAATTCCGCTTTAGAAAACCTAAGATTTGACCACTAATATAATGCTTAATTTTCCTAGTTCTGTTGAATGAAGTCATTTTGATAGCCCTTTCATTATTTATCATCTAACTTATTAGGAATTTTTTTTTAAAAAGTAGCAATTTATTTTTAAAACCTGAAACACTGAACACAAAGTTCATTTGTTTCTGAAGATTAAACTACATTGCTTTAATAATTTTAATTTATAAAAATTACTATTTTTTACTATTTTATTCTTAGCTATTATCGCTCTTCTTTTTTTTTCCTTCTTACTTTTTATTTTTTAATGCATTTCTTACTTTTTGAATGTATGTCCGGGTACCTAAATAAAGTGCTTCAAAATTCCGTTCTTTGACTTAAAGCTAATTTAATTTTCTTTTTCTTTGCTCTTTTAATTCGATTTTTTTAAATCATTGCTTTTTTTCATAAAAAATTATGGAACTTAAAAAATGATTTTGAAAAAAAAATATATAATAAAATAATTTTAATTTATATATATATATATAGTATTCTTATTATATTTTCCTTCTATTGCAATAAAAAATTATCGCTGTGTGCCATGTTTTGCCTATATTGGTTTTTCAATAGTTCAGAATTGTCTACCCCAGGGGTGAGCAACTTATTTCAGCTCGCGTGTTACATTGAGGGGGGCGGAGTATATCAAAGGACTGCATCTTTTTAAAAATGATTGCATTTATAATAAAAAATAAGTTTATAATAAATAAGTTACAATAAGTATATAAGTTAAATTGAATTCGACAATTTTAATCAATTTATTTATCGTGCTAATTGTAGATTATCTTTAGCTACAAGCACATTTAATTTTAGAATCAGTTTAATGAGACAAATGTACTCTATCATACATTTCTGCAATTTTGTCTGTTGTCAGGAGTGAGATTGTTTGTTTAAATTCTCATCACAGCCTGCAGATTAATGTCAGCCAACTTACATTTATATTTACTCTTGTTGATTTTCTTGTAAGAAAAACTTTGCTTACAAATATATATCGATTAATATATAAGGAACAATTCCCCAAGCAATTTCTTCATGCAAGGAAATTTTTCAGCTGACAAAGATTTGTAAATGTCATGTCACAGCATTAAACATTTCCTTCACACTGTGATCCGACTTCAAGTCAATAAGTTCAAGCTGTAGCTCTTCAGATGTTATATATATAGTAATGAGATAGTATATATATATATACATATATATATATAGAAAAAATTGAATTTAGACTAATTTTTCTTGAAATCATCTTGTAATGTCCTTTTCCGAACTCTGCAGAAGATTTCTAATCTTAGCAGAAACACTTTCTGGTCTTTCATCAAACAGAAACTTTAATGGAACTTTTTTACGGAACATAAAAAAACCAAAAGCGCTGAAATCTGTCTATTCAATTCCTACTATTAGTTCACACTCTTCCTATATATATATATATATATAATATCTTGTTCAAATTTTCAGTCGTTGATTAAATACTTTCTATTCATCCATTCAAGTTCAAATACATATTTTTAAACATGTAGTGGATGACACTGGTTGCTAATACAGTTTTTTCAATTATTAATTCATTAATTAAATTAAAAAATGAATAAATAGTAAAAAAAATAATAATCCAACAGCATAAATAGAAAGGAAAATCGTTCGTTGTGTCCCTGTAGTGCAATGGATAGCGCGTTGGACTTCTAACCCAAATGTCCGGGATTCGAATCCCACCTGGGATGGCCTCATTTCTGAGAATGTGATTTCTTTTTTACTATACTATTTTATTTGAATAATTAAATTTCATTTATGAATAAACAGTAACAAACAAACAAAAATAGTCCAACACCATGTATAAAAAGGAAAATAGAAAATTGCGAGGAAAATCGCTTTCTATTTTGTCACTTAATATTGTGATTCTGTCATACGTATACATATTTATATTAATTGTAACTATTTAATAAAAAGTAACTGAAATAAAATGTTTCTTTGTTGACCTAATATTTTTTTCATATTACTTGTTTTTAGTTCATTTTTAAAGTGTAACCATTCTTTTTTCGGACACCTTGTACAACATCACACTAAGAGGTGGGGGGGGGGGAGGATGATTGAATGAATGGTGATTTAAAATTGCTTGCTTATAGATTGTTGTTTGCAGTATATAGTATTCATAATTGTATTTTACGCTTTTTAAAATCCCTGTTATATTTACATTACTTAACATTACGGAAAATATAATTTTTTTTTTTTACTTAGAACTTAAATACTTGTATTTTCTTTAGATGTACTAGTTTTCAAAATGTGAAACGAGGCGAAATTTGCAAAGTACCCGGATCAACTGTTTCACCCGCTCCACCTGGGACTCCAACACCCATTCGTCTGCCTCATGCAAAGCCCGAGTCTTTAGGGAAGTGCTCTTCTACCTTTATACTGGAAAGGTAAATTATATTTGGCGGTTTTCTCTCTTCTCTTACAAGTTTGTAGATGAAGACCATACTAAAAATGTTTTTTGATTTAAAAATAGGCTTTGTGTATTTAATTTTTTTTTTTTTTTTGATTATTTAGTATTTTTACTTAGCTATTACCCGCCTGCTTCGCTTGGTATTTCAGGATGATCTATGACTATGTATTGTTTTTAAACTATGGATATCTAAGTCCTAGTATTAAGATTTCAATGGGCCCAATTCATGACTGTCTCATGATAAGGATAGACATTTGTTCTTCCATTGAATTCAAAGCTGATAAAAATGTTCAAATGTTATGAAAAAAAATTTCTTCACAAAAAGATTTAAAATTTTTTTAAAAAAATCTTATTTTATGCTTGTATTTTCAAATCAAATGCATTTTGTATACCTATGCGCGTTATTATTGTTGACCATATGTACTTTTTAAGAGAAAGTTTTCGCGAAGAGCAAAAGGTGGCAACAACGAAGCCCATGAACTGCTTTAGCTGGAAACACGTGATTGCTTTTATCGTGTGACTATGACGTCACATGAGTTTTTGATTTGATTAGCTAGAAACAAGTGATTGTCAATATCATGTAAATATGTAGTTTATGAATTTAGCCTATTGCATTCAAAAGCATTTTTATAGTCCTCGCAACTTGATTTTAAAAAGATAGGAACATGAATTTTTCGTAAAGAAAGAAAATTCATCTTTTACGTCCGCGTAGCACCGCAGACTCGGAGTCAATTTCCTCAAAACCCTTTCTTGACTGTTTTTTGCTTAAAAAAAAAACAGGCTTGTCGAATTTGAAGTCTGTGAGGCTAATAGTTCAAAATCAAGATTTTTTTTTATCTATTCGCCCTTTAAACTACCCCCCCCCCGGTAGTTGATTTCTGTAAAACCCGTTCTTAGTGGATCCCTACTCAACAAAAGAAGTGGCCGCGGTAGCCAAGTGATCAAGGTCTCGGATCATGGCAGGCATGTCATGAGTTCGAGCCCAGTACCACTAAAGACCCGCCGTGTAGGGGAGCGATGCACGTTAAATGTCGAGAGCTCAAACGTCCTCCCGTTGATGTGGCGTGGTAGTTAGGAGAGGGGGTGCCAGCTCAGGTGTCGTTCTCGTCACTTGAACATGGTTCAAAATTACGAGGTCCGTCTCTAAAAGCCCTCGTGTAGCTAAACAGTGCGACGTTAATATTCACTCACTCACTCACTCACTCAGCAAAAGAAACGTGCTCATTAAATTTCAAGTCTGTGGATCTATTAGTTTACTTCAAGAAACTGAATTTCAGTGCAAATTTATTCGTAACATTTTATTATAACTACTGAGTCAAAGTATTTTTAAAATATCGATCTTTCTTTTTAACTTTGGAATGATTTTAAGTATTTATTTGTATTATTTGTAAATGCCCTTTTAAATCCCAAACTTTAAATTTAGTTAGTTCTGTAGTTTTTTTATACAAATGTACGATAAAAAAACTTTTCAGTATCTATTTTTTAATGAAAAAAATGTATGCATATATCACACTTTATTTATTCAGATGAATCAATTAGTAAGTATGTTTTCTAGATTATTATCAATCAAATATATTTATTTGACGCTGAACTCTTACGTATAGTACCGTTGTTTCTTCTTTTTTTCCTGAATACATTTCTAGTTTCTTTTAATATTACATTTTATATTATATTTCTATTTTTTGTAGTTCATTTAGGTTTTAGTTCAATATAGCCGTTAATGCAGAGTTTAAAAAGAAGGGATATTAGCGTTTTAAAAAACAAAACAATATATTAAGTTAATAATAATGAAATTTTTGTTTAATTCTTTTTTTTTATTATTATACTGTTGTAGATTTTTTTAAAATTTCCTGTATTGATCGCTTTTTAAATCTTGGTATTGTCGTTAATTTTGAATCAGTTTCTAATGAAAAATTTGTTTTTGAATGATGTTATAACATTATAAGGAACCTGCCGCCCTTCCTTTTATAAAATGTGTGTTTTAATTTTAATTCAATTTTGTAGGTAATACTTCAAGACTGCACTGTGTTCGAAAGTTTGTCTATTGCGCAAGAATTAGGAATAGATGAACTGCGCATGTGTTGTGAAGATCATATCAACAGCACTTTGAATGTTCACAATGCTTGTACTTTTCTCCCAGCTTGCTTGGAGTTGGAAAATAGAATACCAGGTATATATGGTAGTAATGTAACCAATAACTATAGCATACGCATAATGAAAAATGAATTTTTTTCACTTTAAAATATACTGTTGTTTTAGATGTAAGACTAAGGAGGGGATTTAAAAATGAGTTGATTATAAAATTAAAAAAACCTTTAACTATACATATTAATGATTATTGTTCAAAATTAATTTTGAAATTTTTGAAAACTATACATTTGAAATGAAATTTGAAGAAATTGTATGTATTAGTAAGTAAATTGTTATAAAAGTGTTAATTTGAATTCAGTAATACTTCGACCTACATGATTTTCAAATCTCGCCGATTCGTGTTTTGTTTGAGTGCTACACAACTCGATTACTCACTCAGTTGCACATCTGCATGAAGCTATGAGACAAAACAATGAGCTCTTTGTTAAAGAGTTTTGGAAGCAATTCAATGTTTTAGATGCAGTGAGAATTATCAGACAATCTCAGAATAAAGTTTTACAAAAAACAAAAAAAACTTTGAAGGACGTCTGGAAAAAATTGTGTCAGATATTTTTTTCCCCATCACTGAATCTCAGGCGGAATTATTACTCGAGTCTGATGAAATTGGTAATGGGATTGAAGAAATTGTCGATCTTACCAAGCATATAAATTTAGAAGCGGATCGGGATGTTGTTCAAGAACTGCTGGATTCCTACAATCAGGAGCTGACAATTGATAAGGGCTCGTAGAAATGCATGAGCAAGACATTGAACTTGAGTCTTTGGACCCAGTTCAATCAGAAGATCGAATGACTGTTGGGAATTTGACAGAATACCTCAGATTAATCAAGAAAGTGCTACACCCTTTAGAAAATATAGACTCCAATGAAGAGTGAATTTTTTCAACAAAACAAAGAATAAAAAAAATTCTTATCCTGCTATGAGAAAATTTTGTAGGCAAAAGAAAATCTTTGAGCCGACAGACTACTTCATTAGATTTTATGAAACCTTCTACATCAAAATAACTTCGGTTTGCGATTTTATATTTGTGTTATCTAAGATTTTATGAAACCTTCTACATCAAAATAACTTCGGTTTGCAATTTTATATTTGTGTTATCTAAGATTTTACCAAGCATTTTTTCCCTAAATTATACTTTTTCTTTTCTGGCCCCAACTAAAAATAATTTATGTATATATTTATATGCGAAACTATACTCCGACTTACGCGAATTCAACTTACGCTTTTATCACTCAGTCTCACCTATCGTGCAAGTTCGAGTGACTACTGTTCTTTCGTGGCTATGATATTTCACTTTTATTCTAACTTATTTTAGTGTGTTAGTTTTAGTATATTTATTTAGTATTTAATTTATTCTAACTTATTTCTTTATTTTAGTAGCTCAATGGCATCACATTTAAATGCCCACTCAGCTGACCTTGGATTCCTATTTAAATTCCCTGGCAATTTACATTACATTATTTACCTTTAATGAAACCTAAATAATTCCGGTGCACCCTCATTATTATTTTATCATAACTTTTCTCAGTAGTTTGACTCTAGACTTTTCTTTGAATTTTGATACATGAAATAAACACTGCGTTCATTTATGCTGTCTAAAACGCTCAATCTACATTTTGTCTATTATTTTTTATTATTACCATGAATCCTTCTCTCCACCATGGAGAACTATACTGAGATCACCAAAAAATGTGGGGAAAAAAAGAGAGAAGGAAATTATTTTTTTCTCAAGAGAATCAAGGGAGTGAGACCCAAACAGGTCAATTATAAATATCACTTGTCAACATTGTACTGAAAAAAAATTCTGAATACTGGAGAGTGCTAAAATTTTGAACATACACCTCCGAGCTAAAAAGTAAACTGCATGCATATATAAGAACTAATATATACAGCAATTCGACCTGAAATCATGATATGATTTAGGTGCCAAAAGATATGATCCTGTATCATTATGTGATTGCGTAAAGGTCCCATATGATTCATTAAATCATAATTTTAGACTTTTTTTCTGTTGTACTGTTATCAAAAATATAATTGTAATTTTTTTCTACTGAAAATTTAGAGTATTCGGAAACCGTCTTTCAATACTCAGTTAAAAAGTCACAAAATGTTCGAATTTCTTGACAATATGTTAGGTTGGTACCTATGAAATGTCAGATTTTTAAATTAATATATTAAGCTGCGCATCTTTTTTCAAAATCTGTTTGTTTGATCAAAATATGCTACTTTTGAATCAATACACCTTTCCCATCGAGATTTCAATGCATATATTCCTGTCCTTTAGAAATTCTAATCTTTAAAATCAATAAACTCTGATATGGAATTTTTTGAACTGTCTTCATTTTCACACTGTTTAGCCCGTGAAAACCGTTCTGAATGTTTTAAAAAATGAAATTCAATTGGTGAAAGATCCGGTGAACAAGCCAGGTGCTTCAAAATTTCATATTTGAATTCATTTAATTTCGCAATTGTTTTGAATGATGTATACAGCTGAGTGTTGTCATGCCGATTAACAAGTAAATGAGGTATAATTTTCGATTTTTGATGCATTTCATCAATGTACTGGCAGTGTAATAGATACAGTTGGATTCGCTTCCACCAATGCTTTCAGAACATCATTTTTCACACATGTCTTCGGTCTTTCTGGGTTATTTTTAGGAAAAAAACATCAAACCGAAATTTTTTAAATCTGCATTACACTTTTCGATTGTTGACAGTATTCTCCCCAGATGCATTTTTTTAATATAATTTTACCAAGTTTATACTCATAAAAAAAATACACGAATATCGGGTGAATTCATATCCTCACAAAATTCAAAACTAACAACAAAATGGAATATCTTTTAAAACATCTTCGTTGATGGATAATGCGACTATAAACGAGGTTATGCCTAAAACAAAAGCATTACTATAACATAGAGACAAAAATTCACATGTAAAGAAAACCCGACATTTCATATGCATCAGTCTAATACTAATAATATTTGGTTTCAAACAAAGGGCGTGAAATGTTTTTTTTTAAATATAAATCGTGAATTTTAACTCATCTATTGGTTTACATCTTCATCTAATAGGAAACAAGGGAGGGCGATCTTTTGCAGACAGATGCACGGCATATATTGGTGAAAATGCTATGGAATGTGTTAAAACTTCTGCATTTTTGAATCTCCCTAAGGATGCTTTGATCCATCTTGTATCATCTGATTATGTAAGTTATTACGCATTTTAGTATGTTCTTTCAATGCATTTTGTGATTTACTATGGTTTTTAATTGTATTAGTATGGAATTTTGGAATAATAGAGTAAAAATTTCATAAATCATAATTTATTATTTTGAATTGTAATCCATGTGTATCTTACATGCCTATTCCTAAAAGGAACTGCATTACCTTGGGTAAGAAATCACTTTAAAAAGTTATTAATTTCATGAAAATATTTCAACAGTTTTTAATTTAGCATCTTCTAAACTATTTTTGAATAATTTTTAGTTAGCTATGGAGGAAGAGGATGTGTGGAGAGCTGTTCTTGCATGGGCAAAACATCAAGCAGGTGTGACTCAACCTACTGCCCACTGGACTGAAGAGGAGAGAGCAAGAATTACTCAAGTATTATTTCTGAATGAATTTTATATGGAGATCAAATTATTCAGTTTCAAGATCTAAGCAGTAAAGGATAAAATGTTTTAGAAATGGGTTGGAAAAAGAAACATTTTTGGCAGTCCATTATAATTTACAATAGAGTGCAATGTAAACTTAAAAATTAATACATTTTAAATATACTTTAATGCTAATCTGGTGAATAAAACTGTGACTGCCTTTCTTGTATTTCTTAAATAGAAAGATAAATATGTTTTAATAATTGTATGCATAATTATTAGTTTCTTTCTCTCTCTCTCTTTTTTTGTTTTGTTTTTTGTGAATCATACTTTTGTATATGTAAAAAATGGAACTGGCCTTAAAAAAATATTTTGTAACATTAAATTAAAAAAAATTATAATATTATTTGAAGTTCTACGGTAGAGAGAGAGAGGGATAGATAGAGTAACTTTAGGTAAATGCCTCTCTCCCATGGACCATATTTTACCCTTTTACTATTCTAAAGTATTGATTCTGAAATAGTTTTGTATTCTAAAAAATAGTTCTATTTTTTTAAACATTGTGTTCTGAAAGAAAAAAAAAGCTTTTTGTAAGAAATCTGTTTCATTATAAGTCATTTTATTTTTCAAATTAATTTTGTTGTCAAATAAACTCATTCCATTTTCTTATACAAAATATTGTGTACAAACCATGTGGCCTTGATAGCCTAGAGGTCAAGGTATCCGTCTCGTGGCCTTTGTGTCATAAGTTTGAGTCTAGTACTGCTGAACACCCACAGTGTAGGGAGCAATGCATGTTAAATCTGTCGAGGCTGAAACATCCTCCTGTTGGTATGGTGTGGAAGGTAGGAGAGGGGGGTGTCAGTTTAAGTGTTATCCTCATCACTTGACCATGGTTCAAAGTTGCAAGGTCTGTTGTCAAAAGCCCTTGAGTAACTGAATAGAGTGACATTTATATTCACTCACTCTTAACAAACCATTCATCACTTTACATTGTATAAAGTACTGTTTTCAAATGGGTTTTCTTTGCCAAATTAAATCCTCTCATTTTGTAAAGTCGGTAATTGCAGTAAAACTTGATTATCTCAATTAAATATGATAAAATCTATAGTATTAAATGAAATCTTTTAATATTGAATGTCCATGTGGTAATAGTTAATTAGTCAAATTAATTAAAAGAACTCATGCATATATCATAATTGATTTATTTTGAACATTGTTTTTTTAAGTAAATTTACATTAAATTTGAAAATTTTCAAGATGCTTGAAATATTAAATGTAAATAAATAAAATATACAAAATCATTGCTGTTAAGTATGAATACTGTACACAAGTGGATAATTCCTACCCCTTGCCATTGACCAGCAGATTTTTAATTTTTGGTATAAATATTATGCTTTGGTGTTTTTATCTATGTGTGTTTTTTTAAATATACCCCCTTTCCCATAAAAAGTTTCAGTTTATGCCATTGGGAAGTATTTTATATAAACAAACAAATATAAAGTTTTGAAACACTTCTTAAGTTAGGTAATTGTGTTTTTCTTTCTCTATCATTTACATTCAAAAGGTGTTTTAAAACCTTACTTAATTAGTTTGTCTTTATTTAATTTCTGATGCAATTTTTAATGTTATTTTTATTTAAATTTAAATCTTCAAAATTAATTTCTCGAAAATGTAGATCTTTCAGTTACAATATCTTAATAAACTTAAGAGTGTTCAGTATTAATATTTTATTTTTAACTCTACTGTACTTTTACAAAAACTGTGTTCTCAAATAATTACTATTCACATTTAGTTACATTACTTTTTTTTTTATCAAAATTGGATAATTTATTAATTTTCAACCAACACATGCAAGAAGTCTTGTACTGAATGAATATGAATATATAGGATGACAAAAATTAGTATTTGTTATATTATACTGTAGAATTATTCTTCCTTCATGCCTATGTATATAGAAGATTATATTTATTGTGTAAGCCTCTTATTTATCTCTACTTATTACTTTATTTCAATCCAGCAAATGTCAGGAGTTATTAACTATGTCAGAATATTACTCATTGATAGTCAAGTCTTTGCTGAAGAAGTAGAACCAACTGGAGCTGTTCCGATGGAGCTATCTCTAGAGAGGTGAAATTTTTTTGGACTTTTTTCTCTGTTTACAATTTCTTTTGTTGACTGTCTCAAAACCATTCACATTTAATTTGAAACTTATATGGATAAAACTGAAAATTACTTGTACATTTACACTACTTATTTTGTAGAAAAACATGAAATTCTTAAAAGAAATACAAGGTATTTAAAGTTAAAGTTTAAATAACTTCCTTTTTTAACGAAACAATGTTGAAGTGCATGGAGGAAGCCAAAGCTTCAAATGCAACTAAAAGGTTATACTAGTAAAAATAGATATACAGTAAAGTTTGTGTATAATATTAGGAATAGTATTTATTGTTTCTTCAACATTTGTTGTTGATTTTTAGCTAAAATAACCACTAATAAAAATTCATTTAAAATGAAAAATTCTTAATTAATCTGTTATTATGAATTAAAAATTTGTGAACTGAAATTTGATGTGCCTTCCAAATGTTAACTATATGTATAGTAATTAATACTTAAAGAAAGAATCAACAGAGACAAAAATGTGTTGGTGTTGTTTACATGTACAGAAAAAAAGTATTAGTGATGTGATAATCTATTAAAGAATTATATAATGTAAATTAATTTTTTTGCTTAATTATGTTATATGCTAATTTATTTGTTTATTCATATTTTGGATTAAAACATAACATTGAACTACTGTCATCTTGAATAAATCTGCATGTTAAGAATGACTCCCTGTGTTTCTATTTTATTTTAATACCATCTTAAACTTTTTTTCTCACTTTAACTCAAATGTATTTATGTACATTGTACTTGTAATACTTATCCAATGGTACAAAATAACAAACACACAATGGAATGTATACTCAAATTTTACTGAATCACAAACATAATTTGATAAAAGAAGTAAGAGTAACAGATTATTAGAGCTGATTCAAGCATAGAACAATTGCAGATTCTATTCATTATTCTCACAATTCCAACAGCTTCCAGTCAACCCTAAATTCTTACTTTTTAGCACAGAGAACAAATATAACATTCCAAAATTTTTTTAAAAATGTTTCATTCTACCGTACAAATTTAAACAATCAAAATATCCAAGGTGTATAATAATTATTTTTAAAAAATAATATTTGCATCATAAAATAAAATTATCTCTACATATTGATCTGCTTACAACAATGCTTTTTTTAGAATATTTATTATTTGCATAGATAAAACTCATTTTTATTTAAATTTGCAGATACCGATTTGCTGCCTTACCAAACAAATTCACCCATTCTGAAGATAAACGGATTCAACCTCGTACATCTCTTAAACTCTTCCAAGGTTCACAATTGCTAAGTGGAGAAAAACTTCATCTTCAAAGAGTCTTAAATGCTTGGTTTGGAAATTCAAAACAAATGTGGAGACTTCTGTATCGTGCATCCACTCATGGCTATACTGCTGAAGCATTCCATTATCATTGTGATGGTCATAATCCAACTTTTGTTATTGTACTTGTAAGTATTGTATTATATTGTGTTTATTAGTTACTTAAATTTTTACTGTATTTATTTAAATTCACAGATTATACATAATTTCTTAGACTTCATTTTTCAAACTATTAGGCAGTTAAAACTACTGAGATATGAAAAAAATATAATTATTGATTATACAAATTAATTTCATGCCATAATTTCAAACATGTTTTACGTATTGTTACCGCGTATATGTATATATTAGTAACAAAATTTATAAGAAATTAGTACCTTCTTAATGATACGTAATTTAATCCATCTGGATTTACAAAAACATTAAATATTCTTTCAAAAACTTCTTTTGGTGTTCATTTCCAGTTAGGCCATTGATTTCATTTTTATATCTTGCAATAATTCGTAAAATGTGCAACAGAACAACTTTCAAATTTAAAATTATTTTTTAAATTTATGTTTTGTGATAATGGCTTGTTTGTTTTCTTGTTAATTGTCATTGGAACACTTATTACTTGTGAATATTTTTTGTTATATGTGTGCATTTTATAATATTTTTACTGATTTTACTTCCATGAATTGAATTGAGTGACCTTATAAAAACAGTGTGTTTTGCATTTCTGCAATATCCTTCATAAAAAAAGTACCATTTGATTTTCTTATTTTTAAATATTTAGTTTTATTAAACTAATAAGTGCAAGATATGTTTGAAAATTAATATTTGTGTGTTTGTTCAAAAAGCATGATTATTTAATACAATTTTTTCTTCTGTTTTAATATTTGGTATTTGTACGTGGAATTTCAAATCCATTAGCATCTTTAAAATATCCAGTATACATAAAATTTTCATATTTATATTTTTTTACTTCATTTTATGTGTAATTTTTTACAAATATAAGTTACAATTAAATCTAACTACAAGTATTCAATTTTAAATAAACAGTATTTAAATCAGTTATTAAAAGTTAATTCAATAAAATCTGTATAAAGGTATTTTTTTATTCATTTTCATGTAAAGTAATTCAGTTCATTCTTCAAAAAAATAAGATGGTATTTTGTAAATTGTTTTGACTTGTTTATTGTAGTATTAAGTAAATTATTGTTTTGAATTATATATTGATTTGATCTTTTACTATTATACTATTTGAATGTAATTTGATTCCCATTAGAAATTTTATTATCAAACCATATTTGCTATTGATGTGTAACATCTTTCCTCTCAATTGCTGGAGATTTGTGGGAGTGATTTCGTGAAAAAGGACGGAAATGCGTAACAGGAAGTTGAGGAAACGCGCGCTATTCAGTGAAGTTATGTTTTTCTCCTTCATTCGGGAGGGGCTTCACCCCCATCCCCTGCGGTCTAGGCCGTGGGATCTTTGTTTTTGTTTTCTCACTTTAGGATCAGAGAAGAAGCTAAGTCCTTTAGGCAGAGACATGGTTAGACAATGACGAACGTGTTTCGATACCTGACTTCGATTGCTGCGTACAATTTAAACGACCGGGCCACAGAGCAGCTGCTGGTGCGATCTATCGTAAACAGAACAACTCGCATGTTGTGGCTCAACATATGGATAATACTTATCGTCAAAAAAGTGGATTGGGTATTGTTAGTCAAGATATTGGGACATGTGCGGCAAAATGCTTATTTGAAAATGGACAAACAGTGATTTTGGTGGTCGTATACATTTCTCTGAATCAAACGGTTCCAAAAATAAAAGATTTCCTGCATTTTTTACTTTTACTATATACCGAAGGTGGTTCTGGTCTTAAAAAAGAAAAAAAACTATCACTCGCTTTTCCCATGATTTTGAGTGGTGATTTTAAAGTTAACTTCAGTTTGCTAGAAGCCGAGTCACTCATAGCTTTTTTGAATGATGAACTCAAGCTCGAAATGATCACAAATCGAAATGTTTCGACAACTAACAGTGGTACTGTTATTGACGCTATTTTTCAACTGTTTTTATAAATACTTGGAAAACACAAGTATATCTGTCATATTTTAGTTATCATAAATTATCATTACCGCTCTTCCCAAAATTGAACAAGAATAAATATTTTTGTTAAAAAATTGCATTACTCCTTGTGTTAATTAGATAAAATTTTCATTAAAGATATAATTATTCCATAGAAAATTATTTCCAATCATACTCGATTCATTTTTTTCAGGATTTAAGTTGTTATTGCGAATTTACCACGATAACATGTCAGATGTTACACATTGTATGCGACTACTGTAAGGCTGGTTTTTTTTTTTTTTAATATTTCTACTGCCCATCATTGTGTTTAATTCAGAAGAAACATCAAATTCACTATTATTTAGGATTCTAAAATAGTTTTAAATTGTTTGTAAAACAGATTTCAATAAGTCCAGAGTATTCAGAAATATATATCGATATATTTGAATGGAAATGTGTATTTATAAATAAAATTTTTTGAAACCAAGTTTATTTTCTGTGTAAACAATAAAAATAATTAAAGTAAAATACAACTAACAAATTTTATACAAAGATAGCAAATTATGCCCAACAAGAATTTTCAAAAAATATATGCCAGATAAACTTGGGATTTTAGTTACAATACATAGACTGATCTTTTTTTTAAAAAATTATTTTTGAAAATGTATATTCAATCTGCAGTTGGCAGAATTTGAAAGATGTATAAACAATGTTATTTAAATAAATGTATTATGAGTCAAATAAAGGAGATGCTTCATATCTTTTCATTTTTTACAAACATTTTATTTGCTTTTTATGTCTTGCTTTCTCTAGAATCTGTTTAAAGTATTATTTGATGCCTTCCTTTTAAATCTAATTATTTATTATAAACATGCATTGGTTGTTTTTTCCTGAAAAAAAAATTTATGCTGGATACAAGTGATTTCATACATTTTGAAAGTAATAGACTAGCATATAGCCTAAATGATTGACTTTTAAAAAATAAATTTTCTTTTAATATTTAAATAAGAATGTTTGTGATTATAATGTATATAATTCTCTTTGTAATCTTCTCTTAATATTGATTTTATAAAAATTCAATTTTACATTTCATTTATATAATGTACATATTGATTCTACTCATATTTATAAATTATACTGAAAATATGCAAGTGCAGATTATTATATTTAGTGAATCTGTTAGTTTGAGATTCTTGGAGTATAAAGTTTTGTGTTTTTTATATCAATTTTTTAATGGCTGCTTTGATTTTGGTACAACAATTTTAAAATATGAATTACATATGTAAATGTGTTATAAATATATCCTCTGTATTATAATTCTGTTTCCTTTGAATGATTTCACAAATAAAAAGCATTTTATTCTTTTCCATAATTTTATTTCTTAATAAATAAGTACATCCTAATGCATGGTTTAGATATACTTAAAGTTGCAATATTTAGCATGTTAGGTTTGCACATTTTTCTGATCAATCTCTTTTTAGGTTAGCAGGTTATACTTTAAATTAAAAAACACAGGAATTATATATATATCAGATTTTTTTTATACATGCATTTGTTCATTCTTAAGATATTTTTCCTTTGTTCATTTTAAATTCACAAACTTTTGTTTGATTATTTAAATAAAACAGTATTTGTGTTTTAAATGTTTTCTGTAATTTTTAAGGGCTCTCATGGAGAGTTGTGTGGTGGATTCAGTGATGTTCCATGGGGCAAGACAAGAGGACGGGGACGCTATGTTCCATCTGACAAAGCTTTCTTGTTTACTCTTATCAATAATGCAGATGTCCCACCTACAAAATTTGATGTTGTTAAGAAGATGTTTGCTATTGCTCCACATCCAGAGTAAGTATTGCATAAGCATATTTATGTTTTCATAAAAATTTATTTCAGTTTTATACTGAATCTAAAATCTCTATTGTGATAAATAGAGTACTAGATATTATAAATATTGCCCTCAAAACTGCATAAAAAAGTTATTAAAAGTATTTCTTTTTTTAAATTTTCTTTTTTGACGTGTAGATAAATATATATACATCATTTAAATGAATATTTTTATTATAAGCCTAATTTTTCAGTTTCTTGTCGAAAATATGGTACATTTATAAAATTTCCTGAAATTTCTGGATTAATTTTTTAAGAAATGGTAGTTTGAAATTTTAAGATAAAATTCACTCAAAATGCTCATTGAATACATTTATTTCATGGTGGAAAAAATCTCCTCCTTTTTTTTCAATAATGCTTACACTATTATTTTAATGTACCCCTCATATTCAAAATGAAGAATTTCATCTACTGCACAGGATTTTATTATCATTACTAACTAAATTTAATTTAGAGTTTTGCTTGTAAATTTATCAAAGTAACTTTACTTAATTTTTTACTATGCTTTTCAAATTTTACTTTTTAAAAATGGAATATAATATGCACATTATGTACTAAATAATATACATAATTGTAAATGATAAACTTATAATATTGAATAGTAAACTCATATTAATTTTGTAATTTCTGCTTTCATATAAAAAAGACCTCACCTCATAAGTAAGCACTTTGTTGCAAATCACATTTTATTACTGATTTTGTAAAAATTCATATTACTTTTTTTGAAAAAGGATCAAACTCGTATGATTTCCAGTATATTCCATGACAACAATAAAATTTTCGTGTAGCAATTTTATCTTTAAAACTGAAACTCACTATCAATTATTTATTAAAACTTTATTTCAGATTACTTGAATGTGAAATTTTTTGCTTCAAAAGTCTTTTTGAATTTTAAATGAACTTTTTATCACAAAGTTCTTCAAAATAATATTAACAAAATGTATTTGCTTTGTATTATGCATTTTTTGTTATGAATTTTATCTACTGATTAAACTTGCATTGTCTGTGTAACAATCAATATAAAGAATTTATAAAATGATTGTTTGACCTTATTAAATTTGAAAATAGTAACAAGTTACTCAATATATCTGAAAACTGTAATTGTCCTTGTGAAGATAAATTAAGTTAACTTTTGTTTATAGAAAAAAATAATGTTATTTTGAGGATTTTGATACATTATTCTTATACTATTTGAAATGTGAGGTGAAAAGTATACGAATAAATGGATGCATTATTATTTCTGATGTTTAAAATGGATTTGAATTTGATAAGTAATTGGTTATATATCTTCAGCCATAGGGGGGGGGCTTAATGGAATGATATCTGTAATTCTGGGTATTTTAGTAATAAATAATAAACAGACAATTAGACATTAAAGCATACAATTAAAATAAACGTTATTACACTCTTTGATTTTCACACACACAAAAAAAAATTTACATGAAGAAAATAATTCTTACATGTATTTAAACTAGTAATGTATCATTGGAAACTATGTCCCAAATTATAAGATTTGTCTCAAATAATTATAATAAGATTTTCTTATTATTTAGACTTTAATTAATGTGAGATATTTGTTTATAAACCTCAAGAACTGACTTTGTAAATTCAAATTTATTGAATTATGTTTAGAATTTATTTTTGTTTTGTATTAACTCCTGTTTATATATAATTAGAATTATAAAAAGTTTTAGTGTAAGGAATATAGTCAGTTTTGAAGACTGAATTTAACTTATCAAGTTTTATTTTCATTTCATCTCTGCTAATATATGTAAAATTATGAGAACCCCTTTTCATCATTGTTTTTAAGATTAGTTTTCCTTTCTGATTATCTTAAAAGTTTTGTATTTATAAGTAATAAATTCATTCTTTGAAAGGAAAAAGAAGGGGAAAAAATTATGCATTAGCAATAACAACTTTAGAAAATTATTTCCAAATAGGACAGTTAAAATAGGATGCATTAATCTTAAGTGTTAATAGAAATATGAATGTAACAAAATTTAATTGGTTGTTTTTATATATATTTTCCATATACTTAAACAAATACAGTTTCACTGAAAAACATTTGGATAGTTAGCAAAGTTGAAAAGATAGAGCTGCCATCTATTGAGTACAATAAAACTAAAATAGTTTTTATTGAAGTGTTAGTGATTTATTTAAGAATACAAGTATATTTGGTGTAAAATACCAGTTATTCAAATGAGTTTTGCTTTGCTTTAATGAAATGCTTATAAGAAATAATATTCGATTGATAACTGTATATACTGTTGAAGTAATTGCATAGTTCTAAAATTGAATTTTAGAAATACAAGAAATGTTTCAGCTTGAGGAAAAACATGGAACTTTATACCATCACTATTCATATGTTGTGTAAAAGTTTTCAAAAAAATCTTATAGTGCAATCATATTTCCTAAAATAGCTTATAGTCATTGAGTTTTCCTTTTTTGTCTTTTCATTCCTCATCATTTTACTTTATGTTTAAAAATTTGTTTGCTGTATATATTTATGCACACTACATGTATGAACTTATGCATTGAATTTGAATTATAAACTTTTGTTTTAAGTGATTGATTTAAATACAAAGGAAAATAATAAAAAGCACAATATTTTTCAATCAATCAAAATAATTTTTGAATAAAACAAAAAGAGTAATTAGTCTTTTTTTTACCAGAAGTGTAAGTATTCTATCAATGACATTATATCCTAAAACTATGCTGTACTTATTAAACATAGCTGAGGTGTTCAGTAATATCAGAAAATCAATTTGGATTTTTTAAAAAAGGAGCATAGCAGTTCTTCATCTTAATACATTGACATATATATATATATATAAGAAAAAAATCAGAGTTTACCATAACAAATTTGATTTCAATAAATTATCTTATAAGAAAGAAAATACAAGGCTATAAAATGGCAAAACTTCTTTTTGACTGCAAAAAATTAGATTTAAAATACTATTTTAAAATTGTGAAAGTGGGATAATATTCTGAAGCTTAATCTCTTTAGAAAGTATTATTAAGCTGTAAAATCTACTGATACTTGTTTTTAAGGTGCACTTAAAACCTAATTTTTAATGGAAAAAAAATGTCTTTTTTTTTTGTTGCTGTTGTTTTCATTCAATTTAGAATTTTTTTCTCTTCCCTCCTGTTTTCAAAGGATCAATTGCCTAACAGTATTGTACATTTGACAAAAATATATATTAAATTTTCTCACTTTGTTCCACATTTACAGATAAAACTCTAATGTAAATGACTCTACTAACTTTACTATTTTTTGCTTTTTTAGATATGGACCAATTTTTGGTGCTGGAGCTGACCTTTGTATTTCTCATAATTGTAATGCTAACCTTGAAAGTTATTCTAATCTTCCTCATTCTTATGATGGAGAAAATGCTTCATGCACTCTTCTTATGGGAGATTACAATTTTACTGTTTTAGATTATGAAGTTTTTACTACTTTAGGAAAGTAATGTGTGGTCAAAAAAATTGTGATGATAAAAATAAAAGGAAATATCAGTAAGAAAGTTTCCAATTTTTGTTAAGGAATACAATAAGTTATTTAGAAATTTTTAATCTTTCACGTAAAGATTATATATATATATTGGCTTTAAGGTCTTTTTTATTGTTACTGAAGGTGAAAGTTTCATTTTAATGTGATTTTTTACTGTCTTTATATGTAATTTTACAATGGTATACATATCTTTTATACATTTCCTTATATTTGTTTTTATGTGTATGTGAACAATGATTTTTAATTCCATTAAAATGTTATTTGAACATTATTTGCAGATTGGGATTTAATATATGTTATTATTTTTTATTTGTTGCTTAATATCTGTTAGCTTAAGAAGAAATACCAATAAGAAATTTTCCAATTTTTGTTAAGAAATTGGATAAGTTATTTAGAAATTTGTGATCTTTCGTGTTAAGATTATTGGTTGTAAGGTCTTTTTTACTATTATTGAAGGTAAAAGTATTGTAATGTGATTTGTACCTTTTTTATGTAGTTTTACACTGACACATTCCTTTTATACATTTCTTTGTATTTGTTTTTATGCATGTATGTGAACAATTCTTTTTAATTCTGTCAAAATGTTACTTAAACCTTTTTTGCCAAGTGGTATTTAATCTACATTATTAATTCTATTCATTACTTAATTTTTGTATGCACTAACAATAGAATAGTATGATTCTAAATTTATATACAAGCATACTCATATTAGTTACTTATACAAATTTTTTACAATTTATAATATTTTTTAACTTGTGTATGTTTTATATTTTTGAATTCATTGACAAATAAAAGTTGTACTTGTTGAAATACTTGGCATATCACAAAAATTTGGAAATGATTTTTTAAATAAACTTCAAATTTTGTCAGTTTTTTTTACTATAATAAGGAAATAAAAAATAAAGAGCTTTGTTGATACATTATAAAAGTGTAGGAGCAATCTCATTTTTACCAATTTGTTACTTTTTAAATGTGTACTGTGTTAGAATGAATATTTATATGTGATTTAAGAGAGTAAATGGAACACCATAACTCAACTCCCCCACCGAGTTCCTTGTGAATATCTGTTGTTGAAAATGGTAAAAATTAACACAAGTTCCTTAATTGTTTTTTACTTTAACCAATCTTTTCCTGCATCAGTATTTTTTAATCATCTTTATAAAACCTCTGTTTTATTTAACATTTGATAAGAACTCAAAAATCATCATTATAATTATCTAATAAAATTTTATTTTATTTGTTAGCTGAGGCTAAAGTTAATGAATAGCAAGCTTGAAGTAAAGAGGAATATTTCTTTTTTATGAAATGTCAGGTTTTTTGAAGACCACTAAATCAATTTTAGAAACAGATGAGATTAATATTCAGTTGTAAATATTATTAGAATGTATTCATAATTTTATTATTTGATATTTGTAAATTTGGCAAAGAAATTTGTGTGAGAGAAAAATATATGAAATTGTATACATGAAATATCTTAAAAATTAATAACTACTCAATTTCTCAGTGATTATAATAAATAACTTTCTATTAGTATTATTAATCTTTTTTTTCCGTTGATATTTAGTAATAAAAAGATTGTATTGTTTTATTTGCTTTAATTAAATTTTTTTAAGAAATTTTCCTTGGTAAATTTCTGTGCAAGAAAATTTGTCATAAGCAGTTTATTTTAATAAAATTCAAGATTTACAATGAAAGAAATAGGGAAAAAAAAAATGCCTAGAAATTGTTTTTTTTTTCTTTTTGTTATAGTAGCTCTTTTGAATATTATTTTGACTAAGATATTGCTTGTTTAATGTTATATAAAATTACAATTTTTTATTTATGCAATGATATTGTTCTTACTTCTCTATTTAAGTGTAGTATTTTTTATGCATAAACTTATCATTGCATCAAATAAATTTTCACTTTTATACATCTAAAACATAGCAGATATATGTAACTTGCAATTTTTCTTTTGTATTACTGGTTAATGTTGGTTTTTGGTTTTATTTGTGGTTTTTTATTGCCTGACTTATTTTTATTCAAAATATTTCTTAAACTAATTTTTTAATATTTACATTTTAATAAATACTGGAATCTCTTTCTTTGTAAGTATTTTTTTCATTTATTTTAACTTTACTGGTTACTTATACTAAAACATGTTATTGTTAAATATGTGTGCTCAGATATGGGAAAGGCATGTTACTTAATTTTATTGATACTTATTAGGGTGTTATTTTTTACGTTTACTTGATTTAATGTTAAATAGCTGAATATGTTTTCATGTGATAAAGCTGTACAAGAAAAATATATTAACGTTTATTCTTTAGACAATTAGATATCTATAAATATTTTCTGTACTCATTCTGTTATAAAAACACAAAATTGTTCAATTATTTTTATAAAAAAATATTTTGTTGTATAACAGTAAAAAAAAAATACTTAAGAAGCTCTATTTAATTCATTATCAATGTATTAATTTGTCTTCAATAAATTTATTTTTTAAACAGTTTTGTTGCTTTTATTTTATAATAATTAAACATAAACATATCGGAGATAAACATATTTTGTTTAATTAACAGAACACTGAAACACAGCTTCCTTAGAAATAATTAATATCATTTGCTCATACAAACAGATAGTTTTCATACAAATCTCAATAGTGGATTAGGGCGAAACCTATCGAGCTGTCGAGAACTATAATTTATGAACATGCACTAGATGTTTCATACCTAAGAATTTATCTAAATTTGGACATACTAAGTAACATTTTTTTAAAAATAAGTATTCAGCAAGAATGGTAGAAAAATAGTTCCCATGCATGTTTTTGTGTCATTACCTTTTGTGTTACCAAAGCTCACTCTAGTATTTTGCACAGTTATTCAGAATCGACATTTTATTCAGCATTTATGAAGGTATGAGCTATCATTTAAAAAAAAAATTCTCACAAATTTATCATACTTGCATTTCAAAATTAAAACTTCGGTATTTTAGAATTTTGAATTAAAAAATATAGAATAAAAAATTAGATTTCTTGAAGCTATTATTAGTTATTTCCATCAAAGATATATTATAATTCTCATTTACAACTTACACAGCTTTTTAAAAAAAATGCTTCAGCTTTATTAAATTATAATAGTTATATGGCATATGATTATATGTAATTAAATCTAATTTTCTTTTGACTGAGATTTTCTGTTTTTGTATTTTGGTGGAAAAGGATATGTAATGTTGATGTGTGTGTTTGATATATATATATATATATAATGTTAACTCTGCATAATGATATAATGTCAATGGCATATTCTAAAAATATCTAGTCAGCAATGTATCAGTGAATCCTTAAAAATTGTTGATACACTTAATACTAAAAACGTTTTGTTCTTACTGAAGGAAGCATTTTATGGTACTTCCTTCTCATGTTGGTTGCGAAGAAGGTCTTAATCACTATTAAGATTCCCGAGCGATCCAAATACATCTTGAGTGGGGAAGCCATTAAGTCAAACATGAAATGATTACAAACAGGAAATAGCAATAATTTGCTTTTCTTAATATAACACTAGAAATGACTATGCAATATGTAAACAAGACAAGTTAAAGGGTATAAATAAACTTTGTACTTAACTGAAAGAGATTCAACTCCTCAGCTTTGAGGATTCAATAACAGATGTAATCTTGAATTCCAAGAGAGCTGATATGACAATGTAGCTTTAGAATCCACAGGAATCGATATGGGCAGAATCATCCACAATTATCTCGTTGACTATATATTATTCGATTCTGATGTCCACTTACATTAAGGCGTTGGTTCTAGCTTAAAATGCTAGTTTGGCTGGATGGAAGGAAACAGAATTAGAGTGGATAGAGAACTCATGAATATCCCATTGTACAAGCATAAATTGAATACTTTAAAGTATGCTTTGTGAAGTTTCTATCTATTAAAAAATTTACAAATGAATACATAAATTGAATACTTTAAAGTATATTCATTTTGTGAAGTTTCTAAGATCCACTCTATTAAAAAATTTAAAAATGAACATCAACAATTGTTAATACTTAAATTAGTTTTAATTTTTGAGTCTTTTGCTATTATATTTATGCATGCATGTGTAGAATTTTCAATTTACTCAGCTTGAGAGGCAGAAATGATTGGATTACTAAAAATCAAAACAGATCATTTAATTTTTGAAAACCCATAGAGATGGATGCTGCAGTATTATACGCTCTATAACAACAACAACAAAAAAAAACGACGCACCAAGAAGGAGTTGTCCGATAAAAATATAAATTGGTGGCTAGAAAGGTTATCTACAGAATATAAAATAATTAAAATTTCAGAAAAATTGAATAATTTATTTCAGAGATACATAGTTACAAAGTAACGAGCTTAATAAGGTATTGGACTACCTCTACCCTGGATGCAAGCTGCCACACGACGAGGCATGGAGTGATAAAGTCCCCTGATGGTCCCCTGCTGTATTTCTTGCCAGGTTTGCGCCAATTGTCAGGTGAGGTCATCAACATTCCATGGTAGATGCAGTCGCCTTCCCATCAAATCCCAGACATGCTCGATTAAAGAGAGATCTGACCGGCCAAGGAAGTGTTTGACAAGCTGTAACACAGTTCATAGCAACACGTGTCGTATGTGATCTGGCATTACACTGGTGTCCAAAAGTTAAGCATAAATCGTAAAATGCGAAAAACATGGAGTAAATATTCGTAAAATTATTCCAAATTTCTTGCGGATATTAATTGGGTGAAGAAGAAACATTGGGTTTAAGCAAAACTTTTCAGTCGACTACGTCCTGCGCGAAACACCGGCGCATGTCGGAACGCGGAGAAACCGATTCACGCAGCATAGGCAGTTCAGACAAGTTTCGTGCAACTGCTGTGCGAAGGAACGTTGTTAACCATCAAACAAGGTGAATGATGTCACAAAGACGCCAATTGGACATGTTTACGTAAGGAAGAATCGTTGGAATGCTAGAATCCTCACGATCACAAACCGAAGTGTCTCGAATTCTGAATGTGGACCAGTCTGTGATCTCAAGACTGTGGCAGAGGTTTCAAAGAACGGGAGATGTTACCCGACAACCAGTATCAGGTCGACCAAGAGTCACACCCCTCGCCAAGACCAATATCTGGTAATAAGTGCGCGACGTCAGAGGGGCAGTACTGCCAGAGCACTGGGTTCGGCGCTCACAGTCGCCACAGGAATACGAATTTCGAGACAAACTGTTTACAGGAGACTCAATCATGCTGGCCTGTATGCCAGAAGACCAGCAGTTTGCATTCCCCTCACGTCCGCGCATAAAGGCTCTCGTTTGAACTGGAGTTTGAAACATCAACATTGGAGTGTAGGAGAGTGGGCCAATGTGATGTTCAGTGACGAGTTCCGGTTTAGTCTGAGTAGTGATTCTTAGCGGGTAACGATATGGAGAGAACGTGGAACACGTTTTGAACCAAGAAACATAACGGAAAGACATAATTTTCCATCAAGGGGAGTAATGGTATGGCCAGGCATCATGATGGATGGCTGCACAGACCTCCATTTCTTGGATACGGGGTCTGTGACTGCTCAAAGATACAGAGACGAAGTTCTTGAGCCTTATGTTCGCTTTTTTCGAGGTTCAGTCGGTCCTGATTTCATATCCATGGATCATAATGCGCCATGTCAGCGAGCGGGGCTGATTGATGACTTCCTTGAATAGGAACACATCCAGCGCATGCCGTGGCCTGCGAACTCCCCTGATTTAAATCCTATCGAGCATGTATGGGATATGCTCGGGAGACAAATTGCAGCCCTTTCGCACTACCAAGCTCCGTTACAGAACTGAAGAGAGCTCTCCAAGAAGCTTGGAACCGTTTGAGCCCACAACTCATTCATCATCTCAACAAGTATGGTAAATCGCTGTGCAGCGTGCCTGGCTGTCAGAGGTGACCACACGCCTTTCTAAACTGCAGCATCAGTATTTTATTTAATGTTTTCTTTCATTTTTTCTTTAAAGTGTGAATCCTTGCTATGCTCAGTTTTCTTTCAAACTGCTACTTTGGATAATAAAATTAATTATTATCATTCTTTTGATTTACTTCCTTATTTTATAACCATTTTACACTCGCATATCACGTTTCCCGCCATTCTGATTTACAGTTCCTTCTTTATTCACATAATTATCAATTATGCTTAACTTTTGGACACCAGTGTATCTTGCTGAAAAATAAGGCCAGGGTTCTGCAAAACGAACGGTAGCTAAATAGTTTTCAAAAGGTCACTGACGTACCGCTGTGCTGTAAATGTGTCTCTAATGACAACCAAAGGCTGTCAAAAGAAATGGCACCCCAGACCATAACTCCTGGTTGAGGGCCTGTGTGGCGTGCAATAGGGAAAGCAGGATCAGCACGCTGCCTTGGGCGTCTACAGACACGTCTTCGAGGATCGTCAGGACATAGTTGGAAGCGGGATTCGTCGCTAAACACTATACATCCCCAGTCAGCATGATTCTAACCTGATCGAGGCAAGCACCACTGTAATCTGGTTCGACAGTGTGCAGGCGTGAGTGGCATGTTATGTAGCGGTCGGTACGAATGTAAATTTCGCTCTACCAGCCGTCTGTAAATGGTCATGGTGGACACTCGTGTACGGGTCGCACGTCTGATGGTTGATAACGATGAATCAGACGCTGTGACAGCTGATCTGAGAATCCATCTGTCTTCCCGATCTGCTGTGGCCCTAGGTCAACCGCTACCTTCTTGACGTTGAAATCTGCCCCTGTCCACCCATTCTAGCCAGCATTTTCTAATGGTCACATCGCTTCAACCCATTTGACGAGTGATTCTCCGATTGGCCCAACTGCCTCTTTCAAACTCTGATAGTTGCTCGTAATGAGCTCGAATCCTGCGTTGAGGCATTTTTTCAGTCGAGGAAAGGTATCCTTTATCGCAATGCAACAGAAATTTTGACCATCAGATTGAAAATCACTTCTTATAGACACCTGCTGAGTGCGCAGTTGCGATGCGCTGTAGCTCTCGCTATTCATTCATTGGACACCAAATTTTAATCTTTTGCATATTCGGTGCAAATATCTTTTCATACGAAATTTCATTACAATCGGGCAACTCCTCCTTGGTGCGTTGGTTTTTTGTTGTTATTGTTATAGAGTTATATACAGACACACATCAAAGTCTGATTGACTCAGATAACTAATTTTATTTCACAGTTAAAATAAATAATTATTTTTCTCTCTGAAGTTTATAAACTTTTTATTATAATTACACAATTGTAAATCAAACATTTTGAATTTTACTGTTGTTTTAAGTTTTTGTTGAAAGCGAAGTTTTCATTGAACCATGCTTTTTTTTATTTTACCATTTCACTTGGACTTTTAGGGGTCCATACAATCTTTGAAGGGACTCGCAAGAAAAACGATATGTCAGAGGTCCATAGTATAAATTAAGGAGCTAATATCAGGATAAAATGTTGTTAATAAGGTAACTTGTAATAATAATTATAAAATAAACTAATGTCCTAGAAATGTCCAGAAATTTGTTGTTAAAAAATGCTTGTATTTTTTGAAACCTGTAATTATAACAAAAAGTTATGTGTACAGTAAATTCTAGAAAAATAGACTATTACTTAAGCAACAATTATTCTATAAAATTCAGTCACATGGACAGTCTTTTCATTCTATAGTGAATAATAATATTATTGTGGAGAATTTTAATATTCATGTTACTGACATCTTTTTTAATAATGAACTATGTTTCTATAGATTTGTACAAAAAGTGCCGATTTCTGGTATTAGCTATGCTGCTGCTGATTTCCCTTCAAAAATATTAGTTTCAGTACATTTGTTTATGTATACAAGGTGACCTAAAAATAGTGCCCAAAATCTCTACAGACAGATTCCTCGTTGGGAATATATAAAAAGTACCCAAAGAACCTTACCTGTACGATCCATATTTTACGAGAAAAATAAGGTAAATGATGATGCATGATGGTTCATGATAAGGCTCTGTCGCATTTCTGTACTCCCGTAAATGATTGACCTACTTGGCGTACTCCAGACGTGGGGCTTCGGTTCTATGACCACTATTGATCGCCAGATCTCACACTATTCGATTCCCCCCCCCCTATAATGTCAATTTTTCTCCCTATAATTTCGATTTTTTTTCCCTATAATGGTGTATCGAGACGTAGTGGCTACACAAAACGGACTTCGTTGCTGGTCTACAAGCTGCTTATACTTTGGTGGATACCGCGCTTGTGCGACGTGTGTGCTAATCAGTTCCATGATGAGCCTAAGGCTGCCTCAATGTATACAGCGGACATTTTGAACATTTGCCGTTTTGAATGTTTGAAAAAACTGCTGTTGATTTGTCCAATACGCTATGACGTCATACTTTGTTTTTCGTATCATACAGGTGCAGTTCTTTAGGCATATTTTATGTACTCCTAACGAGGAATCTAGCTGTGCAGAGGGAACATCTGTATATTGCAATACCTTTTCAATATTCAACCTTTGTACTTAAATTTGAACATCATTGCACTAATAGTAAATATTTAGATAACTTGTTGGATTTGGGACATGCCCCCATGCAGAGAGATTAAGCTAGTTGGAGGCTCCTGGTTAAAAGGTTTGAGGCTCATGGACTCAAGAGTCGAAAAACTAAAATAGTGAAAAGATTCGGTGACCCTTAAATCCTCAAAATAAAATGCATAGCTAATAATAAAATTCAACGATTTAAGAAAAATCTCAACTACTTTTAAATTTTTTTAAAAATCTTACTAAAATGCTTACAGCTTTGCTGTATAAATTGACGTCTTGAATTTTCTTTAAAAAATCATCCATTATTTTGCCCGCATTTATCTTGTCCAAAACATTTTGTGTGTGTTCTATATATAATACGATCGTGTTTCCCAATTTGTCTTCTCTCCCAAAGTATTTCTTAAGTAATTTTTAATACGCTTTAAAACTGAAAAGATCGCTCAACTGAGGCTCCAATTCATCATACAAATTAAAAAATTCAATATCGTCTTTGTCAATATCTTTTACTTTTTGTAATAGCTTTCCTCCTATAATTTCAGGTAGTAACCTCACATTAAAAATATACACTGCTAAAAAAAATTAGGAGAGCACAGGGATTTAACGAAATTACGTAAATATTTTCCCCCGATAACTAACGTAAAACAATGCATCCATAATCTAAAGCAGGGGTGGCCAACCTTTTTGGGAAGCGTGCCACAATCTTATAAAAAAAATTACGCGTGCCACTCTCAACTTTTCCACCAAACTAAAAAATATACAAAAGTGAAAAAATGTTACTTATAGGCTTATTATGGGTTATTTACACCAAAAACATACTTTAAATGCAAGTTCTATACAGTGAAAATGTAAAAAGAAAATGGTATAAAAATAAAACAAAAGTAGAAACTTATATTTTATTGTTGATAAATTTTTACAGGATCAGTCAGTTAGCTAAGGAACCAAATTAAAAATAAGCAACTTGAAACAGTTAATTTTAAATGATTACTAAGCAGTGTCTCTTAATCTGGCTTTTGAATCTGTAGTTTTTCTTACTAAATCTATATTTGGATTAGTTCGTGAAGATGCTAACAAAATTAGGTGTTTTAGTGCATATCAGTTACTTTTGAGCGATATTTTGATTTAATACGTTCATATAACTGAAAACATTTCTTCACAAACATATGTTTATCCAAACCTACAACAATATCTAACCGCTAAATCATGTAAGTTTGGAAAATTATTTGGTGGCACAAATTTCCAAAATTCGATGTAATTCTGATCATTTGCGGTTAAAATAATTTTCTTATATTTGCTTTTCAGAGTAATATGGTGCTGTATGTCAATAATTTCAATTTGTACCTGAGGTAGTAAGAATTAATGTCTTGAACAGAAATCGAAAAAGGATTAGTGAAAAGTTCAGTATTTTTTTATCATCTTTGAAATCCTCAAACCTGGCACTGAAAGAATCCTACAAAATGGATATTAAATTTTTAAATCTATCATAGTTTGGAGCATTACTAACTTTGGAAGATAACTCCTGCATGAATGGGAAATGAGTTAATTTTTTCTCTCCAAAATCCAGACAAAAAAAAAGCAAAAGTTTGTTCACAAAAGAAGATGTATGACCAACTAGGGTAGGAAAAATACAATTTTTTCCGTGTAATCTTAAATTTAAATTGTTTAAATGTTCCATTATATTGGTAAGAAAAGCTAAATCCCACAGCCAATTTTCACTCCTGAGGAGCGAGCATTAGCTGAGCAGTTCATCGTTTTCTTCCAGATATTCTAAAACACATTCCCTCAAACTCCGAAATCTCGCGAGTGAACTTCCTTTGGAAAGCCAGCACACACTACAATGAAGGAGCAACTCGCCATTTTCTTCCGTTTCTTCGTGGAAAAGCGTACAAAATCTTCGTCGATTCAGAGCACGAGCTCGTATTTTGTTGATACAGCGCACCACAGAGTTAACTACGAAACACAAGTTTAAGTCCTTGACACAAAGAGCTTCTTGATAAATAATACAATGATACTTGAAAACTTTTCTTCCCAAATAATTTTCAAGCAATGCAACAAAACCTTTTATTCTGCCAACCATGCAAGATGCTCCATCTGTGCAAACACTGTCTAATTTTGTCCATTCTACTTTGTTAATTTCAATTATGTTTTTAAGTTCCTTAAAAATGTCTTCACCTGTAGTTAAAACTAGTTGGTGCAAATCAAGAAGTTCTTCCACTGTATCAAAATTTTCGTTCGTGTAACGCCAAAGATGCTTAACTTCGCATTGTCAGTGATATCACAGCTTTCATCCAAAGTTAATGAAAAATATTTGCAATTTTGAAGTCCAGAAACAATTTGCGTTCCAACATCCTGGCCCATGTCGTCTATACGACGCATGACGATGTTTCTGGACAACGCTAATTTATTAACCATATTTTTGATATTAAGATCACCGACATTTTGGGCGAAAATTAAAAGGCTGCTTTTTATTATCTCCTCTTCGTCAGAACATGGTTTTTTCTTGCAGGCTAACAACAAAGAAAGTTCATAAGAAGCCTTCACCATGGTTTCCATTTCGTCATTTCTCTTCTAGAACAAAAATTGTTGGCCGGCTAAAGCTTTCTTTTTTTTTTTTATTGATGAATTCCGTTCGCAAATTTGATCCAACAGGATATTTGCTGTTGAAATCACTATGCAGTTGTTTGAAATGACGGTCCAAGTTAAATTTTTTTGGAACTGCTATACAAATTCCACAAATCAAACAAACAGGCTTGGAAGGATTTCGATGTGCAAACAAATATTGTTCTTCCCAGACAATTTTAAAATCACGTGCTGCAATATCCTCTTCATAATTTCTTTTCGATGTCGAAGGTTTACTCGTAAACATATTGAAAATTTTAAAAAATTTAAATAACTACGCTCAACACTAAAATCTAAAAACAATTTTAGAAAAGGAGAAAAGCTAAGCGTCTTGCTAAACAGAGTTTAAAATCAACTGAGTCTGACAGCTAGAAACAATTTGCCAATGTTACGCTACAAATTTTTTAGGCTCTGAATCCAGCATTCTGATTAGTCATGGATGCAAGTTCACACTCCCTCTGCTTTACAAAGCGGCTACTTCGTTCAGATAGAATTACTTCTACCGTATCAACAACTGCATTGCTAATATATTGCAGAATTACTTCTTGATATTACAGAAATCGTAAATAGCCAACATCTCCGGAAAAAACTTTTTATCTGACATCACGCTGACAGCCAATAGCTATAAACTTCAGCCCTGCACGGGGAAGCTGAAATTTGAATGAAAATCTGAGATGTTAAAAATTAACCGCCGCCGAGAGAGGGTGACTTTTTGGCAGTTTCGACCGTCGAGAGAGAGAGAATTTATTTGTTTTTAGTCTTACGTTACTCAACACTTTTCTCGGAATGTTACAAAGCAGTAGAATTGTAAGTTTTGGATCATGATCTCATTTTTTGCATTTTTTTTTAAGAAAAGAAAAATCTTGCTTAGCGCCCTTAAAATCTCACGCTGAAAATTTCTGTTTCTTACATATTCTCTTCATAACAATTTGTTTTATTGTAATTCAATTAATTCAGTAATATTTTCATAATATTTTTGTAATTTTCAAAAAGCCTTCGCGTGCCACAGTTACGACCCCCGCGGTTGGCCACCCCTGATCTAAAGTGTAGCAGAAAACAGAAGAAAACTTCGTATGCAAATCAATTTTCATGACATCAAAAAATAGAAAAAAGGATATAAGTGTAGAAAGTGTGATTTCGTAGAAGCTGTTGTTTTTCATTGTTTCAGTGGGGAAATTTCACCTTTTGGCTATTGTTTTCAGAAGAAAAAAAAACCGACTGGAAAACGTCAGGACAATGTAATCTACCGGTATCCATTGCCTTAGCGTATTATCTGGAGGCTGGAACCCGGGCGAACACAAAGGATTGTAGTGGACGCTGTTAAAGTGGCAAGAAGTGTCATTGCAAGACTGTGGAATCGATTCCAAGGTATAGGACTTGCTGGACAAGGTCCCTACGCGCTACAATAGCAAACAATGATCAATATATCCTGTTAACAGCTCGTTGAGACAGAACAATCAGTGTAAACGCAAATTCAAAGACTGTTTCTTTTGGCAACAGGAGGAAGGATCTCAAAACTAAACAATCCGAAATGGACTTCACGAGGGTTGCTGTATGCTCGTAAGACAATGGAGTGTATTTCAATGACAACAGACATCGTACGGCCCAAGGAAATTGAGCTGCTGGACATCGAGATTAGTTGTAAAGTTATTGGAGTCAAGTAATGTTTACGGACGAGTCCCAATTCATCTTAGTGTGTGACAATAGATGTATTTTGGTACGGCGAGGAAGGGGAATTCGAAATAATCCTATATTCATTCAGGAAAGCTAATATTTCAGACGAGGTGATTTGATGGTATGGGCTAGGAATCAACATAGTAGGATGTACTGACCTGCATATCATCCGGAATGGCAATTTGAAGACTCAAAAGCATACAGACGAGATCCTGAAACCCTATATCGTACCTTAGACTGCATTCGTTAGTTATTCTTTTCTTTTGATGCTGAATATTGCCAGATTTCGTAGAGCTCGTCTTGGGGTGAACTTTCTTGAAGCTGAAACAATACAACGCATGGAGTAGGCAGCATGCTTTCCTGATCTTTATCCAATGTAGAATCCTTGGGACACACTCGGACGACGTTTTGCTGCAAGACTAAGGCCTTCTGTTATTGTCCAAGCCTTGTAGATTGCACTTCATCAAGAGTGGAACAGTATTCTTTGAAGTCTCATTGATAAATTCAGCGCATCCCTGCTAAACAAGTGTGCAGCAGTCTTAGCTGTTCGAGAGGATTACACACCATATTAAACATTCCACATCATTTCTAAACAATCAGTCTTTTTGTTATTTACATATAACCCAATTGTTGTCCTGAAGCATCATTTCACGTTCTTTATACCATTCCAAAGAATTAAAGTTCCCATACAATTGTGTTTTGCTTCGTTTTTTCTGTATTGCATTTTGTTAGACCTGTATTCTCCATTTCATGCCCAAACATAGCTATCGCGCAAAGATTTCTTCACTCTCTTGCTTGCTCCCCAAATTTTTTTTAGCAGTGTAGTAGTGTTCTGTTACAGTTAGGGGCATAGCTACCACCATATCAGCAGTATCAATGATACGGAGCCCCCACGCTACAGGGGCCCCGTTACGAAGGAAACAATCGAAAAGTGTTAAAAGGCCCTCAGATAGAGTCCCCAAGGAATTTTGATACAAGGCCCACTCACGACTAGCTAAGCCAGTGGTTACAGTTTTATATATCTTAGTAATTTGGGATAGTTCTGCTCTTGTCCTTTCACATATGACATAAAAAGAGTTCACTATGAAATTCTCCCTTGTTTCAAATTCATGACCGACTTCTTTACTTTCACCAAAATTAGTTTTCTCTTTTGCTGCGTTTGAGCTTGTCCAACTGTCTTCAAACAAGAGCCCTGATAAATCAATAGCTTCTTGTTCCACTTTAACAAATGAATTTGTAAAATTTCGGATATAGTTTTCTAAAGAATTTAGTAGAGATTATAGATCATCTTAATTATTCTCTGCAATGATTTGCTAATAACATTTATTCTCCGAAGTTGGGTATTCCAAATCAGTCATTAGGGAAAAGTTTCATATATGTCCATCTGTTTCAAAAAGGAAGTTGCCTACTGAAGTATTGTGGTTTTTTCCCCTTATTCTCATCACAAATTTCAACCACAGGGCCTCTTTTATATTCGCATAACCAAGGCTTATTTTTCGTACGGCATCTGCTCTTGCTGACCATCGTATATCTGAACCTATTTTCTCCGATATTGCATGTTTACTCCTTTCATTAGATTTTTATTTAAAATTCGCCAGTAATGAGTTGATTCAGGAAAAAAATTGAGTAGCTTCTGTACAAGCATAAAATATTTAATTGCATCACCACAGCTTTCTGCTGCAACATTTTCAACTAAATTTAAAGAGTAACTCGTATAAGGAATATAAACTGCGCTTGGACTGTGTTCTTTTATACATGCTTGAAAACAGAAAAGAGCTAAAAGATTCGCCAAGTTATCGATTAAATAGCGAAGAGGTGCAAAATCCTGAATGTGGCCCGCACATATTGCAAGCATTACCAAATGCCCTCTTCCATTTTTAATATTCAAACCAAATTTAGCTAAAAGTTATAATACATGTTGTTCTAAATATGAAGAAGTATGTCCTATGTGAGTATAACTTGCATATATCTTTCTTTTATTTCACTACTACTTGAGTAATATCTTAAGACGATCATTAGTTAGTCGACAAGTGAGAAATCGGGCGTAGAGTCAAATTTGATACTGTAACACTTGTCATTCCTAATTTCATTAGTTATATGGGTTCTTATATGTTTACCAATAGTACACATTAATTTATTAAAAATATAGTGGGCCAGGTAGACAGCATTACCTTATCCTCGATTAGCGTATTTCTGAAGATGCAACTCCGCACAAGAAATCCTCGTATTCACTGAGAAGAAAGATGGATAGGGTCACTACACGACTCAAATCCGTGGTAATCATTGTTGCTGCAATATCGGTACAAGACTTTTGTTATGCGTTGAACTTATACCCGGAGTTCATTAAGCTTTAGGACCTTGCAGGTGATTTGAGGCCCCTGTCTTCCTCCAGGTCCACCAGCCGCTTAACCCACCTCTGTCCCCATGCAGCAAAGAAATAGCTGAAGAAATGTGTAAAGCATAGGTGATTGTCAATTACTGTACAATCTGCATTAAGGAAATGCACTGTTTTTTTTAATACAGACATCTAATACCAAGAACAGTTATGCAGAAGTTAAGATACAAGTATTAAAAAATTAATTAATTCAGTATTATCATATATAAAATATTTTAAAATAAACTAAATAGAGATGTAAACTGTGTAAAAATCTGAATAAATAATAAATACGTATTTAAAAAAATCTATCAAACACATCAGGTAAGAATCTAATTAACAGGGGCTAGATATTTAATGGGAACTTATTCAATAGCCATTGAATAAATTTGTATGTATTTTTTAAACAGTATATTTAGTTTTTTTAACTATTTCAGTAACTGGAATTATATTTCATTTTTATTAATTAAAATGTTCGAATTTTATAACATATGTTTTATATTGGCTTTATATTTTGTATATAATATTTAATTGCGTTGTGTGTTATCTTTTAATAATGTACAAATAAATATTTCATTTATTAATTATCTAAGTATTTATTAGATTTTAGTAATTTAGGAAGTAGTACTTTTAGTAGCATTTAGGAATTTTAATATTCACATATGGGATTCCACCTATTTAAAGTTATGGCTTGGGGTTTGCAAATAAAAAAAAAGTTGATAATTCTTTTAAGTGAAATTTCAGGTAAAATTCCCGGTAATGATTTTGTGTGTATGTGTGCTTTTAAATACATATCGCATAAGACATACACAGCGCATGCTCATGTATAGTAAATTCTTGATGGTTAAAATAATATTTTGAAACTTTAAGTTGTAATAATTTTTATTTTAAGAATTATATGTTTATTAATATTTTCATCTGAGAAAATTATATAAAAGACTCTTTAAAACTGTTTCTGTGTCAATAGGAAGTTCTTTTAAGAATCCTAAATTTTTCATTTAATTTCTAAATTACTGTGAATTTTAGAATGTGTATCAGATTGCAGAAGTGTTAAATGTTCATTTTCTGTATTTCTATCTTTATTAATTTTATAACTTTATTTATTTATTATTTTGTGATAGTAAAACATGTTCGCAATAGCCAAGTGGTCTTGTTCGCTTCTACATGTTTGGGGTTTTGTTTCTGTCGTATTAGGAGCTTATGCCTTGGTCATACTAAAGACCTGCCGGGTGGATGGTGCAGTTGGTTTCTCGCTGGCCTTGTACGCCTAAGGCTACCAGCACAAATAGGTAGATTATCATGATGCAAAAAATTAACAAAGATGTAAAAGATCCCTTAACTGCCTGTTTGGCTTAGGTACCCTTGGCAAAATTAAATTCCTCGGTCTGATTTCGCATCGTCAGAGCTCAGGTGCCTCCCTCTGGTGAGAAAACTGGGCGTCAAAATTACTTGTGGTGATTAGTAGTATGCCTACATGGTACCGCACTAAAAAGAGATGCCTACTCCTGGGGAATGTCCTTGGTCTGAACTGGCAAAACACCAATCCGTAACCCCATTAGAAGAAGGGTTGATTTCTTACGTTAAATCTTTGGTGGTTCAAAGTCCTCACATGGATCTGGTGTAGAAGTTTGAAGGGTGGGGTATCTCACTTAAAGGTGGATCAACATTACGAGGTCCGCCATCAATAGCCCTCGGTTTGGTTCAGAGAGCAACCTTCACGTAAATCAATCAGACGTGAGTAAAGTATCATTTAAGTTTAACGAAATATTTAGAATTATGTAAAAAGGAAAAAAAACTATTCAAAAATAAATCATTTAATAATTCAGTGTTATACAACCTATCATACAAAAGCTCGAGAAAAATAACGTTTTATTGAAAACGTTAACGTTAACGTTTTATTGTAAACGTTTCATTGAAAAATTTTACTTCATAGCTTTTTCTTTTATATTTTAGTTTAATAAATGTGAATTCTTCATTAGCTTTTGATTGTGAGATTTATCGTTTACAGACAATGGTACGAACATTTGTAAACTTTAGTCAATGAATCTATGCATGCACTAGAACAAAATAGGATCTATTTTCTTTATTTAGAGCTGAGTGCATTTGTATTTTTCAAGGCGAATCAGTTCTTAATCGAGTTTTCATTTCCTTTTCACTACGTTTTCGTATCCGTTTCTATTTCGAGTCTTTTATTATTAACTGTTTTTCTCTTTTATGTACATTTTAACAGTCTTACGAGGATTTCAATTCCGATAGCTTAAATGGATCTGCATCACAAATAGTTTCTTTGATGCAGCATTTGACTTAAGTAATAAATTTGGATAAAGAATTTTGAGTTTGGGCTTTCGCATTTTTTTCCCTCTCCATTTTACAGAATATTTAATTTCCGGATCTATATTAATCTCTTTTACTTCCCCTCTTTTCCTTTTTTCATTTCCTTAAAATTCTGGAGAGGAAAAGGATTTTTATAATTATATTTCTTATCGTTCTTTTTTAAATAAATTATTCATCTCAAACTTGAACTCATTTTGAGATAGTTTCAGGATACATTAAACACCTGTGCAATTATTATTATTGTTACTTTTTTAACCATTTTCTGCTTCAGGAAAGAAGATACTAGTATACCAAATTGAAGCCCAGTGGCTGAATGGTAGCGTATCACGCTTCCACTCCGCAGGTTCGGAGTTCAAACCCCGGGCTGAGTAAAGTCGATTCAGCCTTTCATCCCTTCGGTGGGTCGATAAAAGAGTGTCAAATTTGCTTAGGAACTAAACACTGGATGTTTCGCTCTTAGACTGACCACCTGAACGGAAAATGTGCATACGCACCTCAATGCTCAAGGTCGTGAAAGATGAAGTAAGTACAGTAGGCCTTGGTCCTGTGTAGGCTGTTGCGCCACCAAACTTCCATGCATTAAATCAAATTTTTGTGGAAATATCTTATTTTTTTAATATATTTGTAATCTTACAAGGGGAGGGTACGACTAAGGAAACTCATTTGAGGACGAGACTATGATTAAAAGTAGTACTCCTTTAAGGTGTTCAACCCTCATTGTATTAGCGCCGAATGGCCAGTCTGTTCGGAGAAAATAGCCTTCGAAATTCATGCTTAGCTTTTATACAGTAAAGTTTTGATTAGTGTCAGAGGTGCAGTGGCATAGGTGATAGTGTACCTGCTTACCACGTGGTTGGCATGGTTCGAGACGCACGATCAGTTTTTTTGTTTTATTTTTTCAATTCATTTAATTATTTCATAATTAAATACATTTATTTAAAAAAGACTTATATTAAATATTTTATATAATTATAAATAATTAAATTTATAATATAAATATTATATATATATGTATTATTTTAATTATATTAATCATAAAAATTTTTTTATAAATAATTGTAATATATATTTTATATATTTTTTATATTACAACTATAAGATTTACAACTAATTTTTATATAAAATATCCTTTAATATTTCATGAACCTTTTTTTAAATAAATTTAATTAATTGTAAAAATATTTAAATGAATTGAAAGAATAAAACAAAAAAACTGATCGCGAGACTCGACTCTTGGCCGACCACGTGGTAAGCAGGTACACTATCACCTATGCCGCTGCATCTCTGCCGCTATTAAAAATTAATAGTTCAAAAGCTAAGTATGAATCTCTAAGTCCTTTTTCTCCGCATTGACTGACCATTCGGCGCTAATACATTGAGGGTTGAACAGCCTAAGAGAGTACTACTATTACACAAAGTCTCATCTCCAAATGAATTTCCTTAGTCGTGCCCTCTCCTTGTTAGTTCTGGACACTAGTGTACTAAAACTCATCACGTAAGTAAGACTGAGGCACATTAATAAGTCCTGAATCATAATATCATGTAGGGGTGTTGTGATATGTCTGGAGTGTAGGTACAAATCCAGGTGTCACCTTCGTCACCTGACCAAATATTCCTTTGAGGTGCACCGTCACCAAAATTTCTGGTGTTAGTTCCAAGTGCATTGCTGATAAGCAATTGATAATGATTACTTGATGGATTTTTAATCAGATCACGGTGAATTGAATTCATCGTATACTAGAATAGTGACCATTAACCACTTGGTTTCTCCAACTTGATCCTAGTAGGAACATATTTTCAACCTGAATATACTTTAAATAATATCGCACATCTTATTACTAGAGTCAAAAAGTTCTTGGAATAATCGGTCCCCTTCATTCACGTAGGTGTTCGTTGGTTTGGAAATATTTATATCAGATGTTTGGCAGCACTAATAAGGAAAACACACAGCCATCTGGAATTCCTTTCCTGCATTATTAGCGTTACTTGCAGATCATTTCTGATAAAAAGAACTTTTCATTCGTCGGATTTTTCAATGCCAATTGGAGCAGCGTGCAAACATCAAATTCTGTGTTTGCTTGAGAAATAAATCACCTTCTGAGATGCTCAAGATGCTGAAGAAAACATATGGAAACGATTCTAGCACCAGAAGATTTTACCTGTGTTTTCATGGCTGAAAATGATTCATGGGTGCGGATTCAGATGAGGTGATCCAAACTGCGACGAAGCAACTGAAGGACTTCTCTCAAAAAAGGGATTCTAGGAGTGTTTTGAACAGTTATACGAACGCTTCCACCATTGTGTAGATGCAGGAGAACAGTACTTTAAAGTACAATAAAATTAAATTATTGTTCTACTTTTACACAATTTGTAATTGACCTAATCCGGGAACTTTTTGATCCTACTACATATACAAATGTAAATGTACATTTTTACAAAATGCACGTACCTAAAGATGTAACAGGTCCTATTTACGAATCTTCCCATAGAAGTAACGTGATTAATGCAGGTTCTAATTAAACTATAACGATATAACGAAGTGTAAGCAGTGGCGTAAAGTACACCCCCGCAACACCCGCTTTGCGGGGGGAGGCAGGATTCCAGGGGACCCAAAGCCTGAATGATGCCAAGTACATTTACTATGTAAGATCTGGCTTTAGACCCTAAACCTGACTTTGCAGGGGGGGGCCTAATATTCTCTGTTACACCACTGAGTGTAAGTGTAGTCGATAGTTGTTCGGCTGTTACTGAAGTTAGATTATTAGAGACATAATAAGCGAAGCCCTTGGAGTTTCAGGAAGATTATCCTTCGTCTTACTAAACAAGATAACTCGTCAAAGAGTCAGGAACTACATCGACTTAGAACCACATCGGATCATAGCGAAACGTAAGTGATCCAATTATTGGTTAAGTTGACCACTCCATTTGTTTAAATTACTTTCTGGTAAAAAATTGAAAATAATATAAAGGTGTTGATTTTATTATGAGGTCTGTTCATTCGGTGTCTTCAATTTTACCTGCGACCGCAGGGTCGCGACGAAGACACCGTTTATATAAATTACCATGTTTTTCTTATTGTATCTTTATATTTCAGTTTGTAACAGTGCTTATCTAAATATCCTGCATTATAAGAAGGACATGTATCTCATTAGGATAATGAACTATTTCCTTCCTAATGCGATACAGTGGCTTCAACACTATATTTTCATACTCTAAATACTTCCTTTCTTATTTTATCGAAAAGTAATTTCCGCTCATTAATTTGTAACTGATTAACTAAAAAGGTAATAAAAGGGCAAAATGTTGTGTTTGTTATATTGTATTCGAAAATTTCTCTCTAGCAGATGATCAAAATGGGAATCCTTTTGAAATCGTTCATTTTTCTTTTTGCTGTATTGCAAGGTTAGTTACTTATACGTTTATCTTTTCATGCCCACATAAAAGATGTATCTAGATTATTCAATATATTACTATAATTATTTAATTTTCCTTTAATGATATATGGTCTGATTTATTAGTATAATCTAAGCATTTATGTATACAGTCGGACTTCTATTTAACGAATTCGCTAAATCTCGAAAAAAGCTCGTCATATAGAGGCTCACCTTCCAATATACTTTATAAACCACATAAAACAAATTTTAAATTCACAAACACTATATAACGAAAAAAGTAATTATTCACACCTTTTTGTAAACTCATATCTATTTATTTTATATTTATTTTACTCATAAAAAATAAGAAAAACTGCAGAGAAAACAAGAAAAAAAGAATGTTGTGGAGTACATTGTGTTTTCAACATTAAGAAAATAATTTTATATTAGAATTAATGAGTTTTAAGGATATTTCCTAATTTAAAGTACACAAGTAATTTTAAACATACATTATTCTACAACTAAACTACTTAAGCGTGTTAAAAGAGAGAATAATGGGAAATGTCCAGAAATACTTTAAAAATAGAGAAAAAGATTGAATTAAGAGAAAAAGTTAGTTATGTAGAAAATGCACTTAGCTTTTGAGAGGTATTTTACGAAGAAAATTGTGAAATGTTCTTGGTTCCAGAAAAAAGTTCGCGATATAGAAAAATTCGCAATACAGAGGTTCGTAATATGCAGGTTCGACTGTATATATACTTTATTTTATCTTTGATCTTATTTTCTCCTTCAGTTACTTTTTATTCTTACCAGGGGATTCGATTCAAAATAAAAACTTTTTATGTTACTTGTTACATCATATATTTTGATTAACGAAATTTTCATTGATTTAATCTCTTTAATAATTAACTCAATGTAAAACAATCTTACGTAACACTCGGTTTTTGATAAAACAAAAGTAAAAATTCGTTTTTTTACAACAGAAAATACGCAATTTCTTCTCTGAAACTATACAAATTGTAATCAAAACTGCTGAGACTGATTACTACGGCGGATCGGGGTTTTATTAAGGTGAACAAAAAATATTATTAATCGAAACCTATCTTTACGGGAAATACGTTCTATGACAGTGATTCCCGAAGTGGTTCCTACGGACTCCCAGGGGTAACCGATATTATTCCGGGGGTTGCGTGGAAAATTAAAATTTATTTGGGGTTCTTCAACAATGTCAAGGGGTCCGCGCAAGGTTTAGTTTAAAATAAAAAATTTTAATCCGTTTTTATTGTTATGGAAATTTAAGTAAATAATAATAATTCACTTGGATATTCCCGACTAAGTGTTTAACCCTTTTGCGTGTGGACTGGCACAGATCCCGAACACAGATGGATCCATACTAATACAGGAGCATCTTATTGAAATATCGACAAATGAGGGACTTCAACCAATATTTGAACAAGGAAACCACAAATTCTTGTTACAAAAACAGATCTCAATTTCATATCCTACATTATGGGTAAACAGCACAGAAGTTGTTGACCTAAATTCCCATTTTCCAGTTTGGTAGAACGTAAATTCAGGGCCGTAAGAAACCTCATCACACAAAAAAGAAGGGGGGGGGGAGTAACCGACTAAAAGCTAGTGCTCGTGGGGATTTGCTGTCGCTATTCACAAACATCGAGATGGACATATAAATACACTCATATCATCTCATCAAGTTCATTCAAATCATTAATTTTCTTTATTTTATTTTAATCAAAAGTTATAATTTCAATAAATTATTCTTCAACAAAATATATATTTTTAAAATTGTAATTTTTATACTATGCATTTATGTAGCTTTAAAAAAGGGTCCGTGGGTAAGTTTTGATTATAAAAAGAGTCCATGGGTTAAAAAAGTTTGGGAACCACTGCGCACTATGGTATGGAGTTAGGAGAAAAAAAATTTTCAAAAGTAAATATTGCCACAAAAAATTGGATTTTCAAAAAAAAAAAAAAGATAGAAAAAGTTTGAAAAAAAATGGAAAAGATTTGGTTAGATTATTTTAGACTCAAAATAAAATAATTTTTCATCAATATAAAAAACCAAAAGTGAGGTTTTCTTAGTAAATGAATTATGAATACTAAGTAGTACAATGTACATTGCAACATTACATACCCTAGCTCTCTCTCCCCTTACTGTCGAATCAGTCCAATTCAAACTTTTTTCTGTCTTTCGCTTTATCGTAAACTTAATAATTTTGACTGTAGGTATTGTTTAAAAAAAATTCAATACTAAAAGGCTGCTAAATGTAGCTGATGTGTTGGTTTATCTTGTAATTATTTAGTAAGTGTCGTCTCATCGCAATAAATATTAAAAAGTTCTAAAATACCTATGTTTTATTTTAAAAATTAAAACTACTTTTTTACCATACAAAGCTAAAATACATAAACTACATTCCCTTTGTGGCAGAATTTATCGTAAGGACTAATTTTTTATTTAATTTTTTATCCTCATCTATGTAACATAGAATATCTTTTCCACATAGGCAGGGTTTTAAATTCTGAAGAAAAAAACTCGATCCACCCTTCAGATCAAGACGCATTTTTTAGTAAATTTCATACTTTGTTGAATGGAAAACACATTTCAGTGAAAACTTGCATTTTCGATTTTTGTCATACTTGAATTACACACATTTTTGTAAAATAGTACTTTTCCTTTTAAATGATTTTAAAACACAAACGAAACAGAAAGACTAGGATTTAATCACCTGGAATGGACAGTTAAATATTTTCTCATCTACCAGAAATGTGTGAAAAAAATATTCGCTATACTCAGATCTTTCCTATGAATGGATAAAAGGTAAACAGCGAAGTAAGTATGAAGTGTATAAAGCAGGAATTGGCAACCTTGCAGTTGTGGTGTGCCAAACCAATCTACCAATACGATTCAAGGTGCCAGACTGTAAGAAATATTTGAAACAATTCGATTACTCGATAATGCATGCAGAGTTAGGGAGTAAAGGTCAATAATATTGATTTGCTGTATTTTAGTATATGTTAATTTTGCATCATTTAAAATATATATAAAAAAATAACCAACACATAAAATACAATTATTCCTTTAGCATAAATAAAAAATTAACATTGTACATATTATTATGTATACTTTTAAACATATTTACACATTAAAATAAGAAATAATCAACATAAAAACTAAGTATTATCCTTTTATACATATAAATAAAAAATATTTTAATGTGAGAAACTTATCTTTGCATTTCTACTTCATTTCGCAACATCAGGGATGTAATTTGTGAATTTCAATTTGATACGACTGTGAATATTCGGTTGTTAAGGTATCCGACTACCCTAAAATTGTGAATTTTGCCAAAAATTGATAATTTTTTTTATAATTTTATTTTATAGACCATCTTATTAGCTTTATAAAAATACCAAGTTTATTATTTTTCGTGTACTAGAAAAAAACTACAAATGTTTTAGTAAAAGTAGATGGCATTACTTTAAGCAAGATATGTCATAATTTAAAAAGCGTTTTACTCGAAATGTGTTTTTTCTTTTTGAAAAAGCTCAAACTGGGACAACGATTGCTCAAAAAGTTTTGAAAATAATTTACTGAAATTTTTGTGTGTATGTTCTGTACAATAGTAGAAGTGTTTTTACATTCAGATTTATGAATCACTGTTTTAATACCGAATTTACAACCTCTTTTTTGTATATAATCACTGTTTTTTAAGCAATTTTACATAAAAACTAAGATAAAGTGTTTTAGTTTTTGTAAAAATTAAAATATCTCTTATCCTGAAGGTCATTTCAAAAATAAATAATGTTGCAACACATCAGAATTGAAAATTTGTTTATAAACTTTTCGTACAGAATGGGTTCCGTTTATGTTATTTTTTGTAAATTTGTACCAATTTTTTCCCATTTTAGTAATAATAACTTGTTTTTCTCTTCTTAATTTTAACATATTTTTCTTAAAATGTACTAAACAAATCTAAATACAACAACAACAAAAAATCCCCTTATCTCCATTTTTTAAAAAAATTAGTCGCAAGTATTCGGATACCTTAAACAACTTCTTTTTGGAGTCAAAATACTTTTCTTATGAGAAAAGATTTGTTCTCATAGATATGTTGAACCAAAAGTGGAAAGCAGAGTGCAAATATAATTTTCATCAAACAATTAAATATCTCCAAAAATGACATTCAATTATTTAAAATAGCTATCTATTTATCGTTAGAGGTATCTTTCTGATTTTATTATCATGATTCCGTAAATGTTGCTTTCTATAATTTTAAAGGTGTTAGCCCAATAAGTTCCATTTCAAAATTATCAACTTCCATTCGCTCAAAATTTGACAAATTTGGAGAGTAGTGTTGAGTGCTACTGAGAATTGTACCACGTATTTAACGTAGCATGCGTGCCATTGATTATTGAAGCCTGGTAATAAGTAACAAAAATACTTACATAAACTATTTAATAATTTTATTCTGATATTAGTTTTGTTTTCAGTTACTCTACACGGAAATAAATTTTAGGGCTTTTACTTAAAGTTAAATTAGAAAGAGTGACAACTACTGAAGATCTTGCTAATTTTCTTGAATTTCGAGTTCACAAAAATTTTACCTTCTTTGTATAAGTAAATTATCATAACTCTAAGCATCTCAGCTTTTTGGTGTGTTTATTATTAGATCGCACGCCTTTCTTACTTTCTCCAATGATTTAATCATTATCTTTAAAATATTGGTAAGTTGTGTTAAAATGGCGGTATATTTGACAAGATTTGCTGTGTCGTGTTCGTTGTCAAGACAATTCAGTATAGAATTTAATTTTGTAAAGTTTTTTTTACTGAACCGGAACAGACACTTTTAAAATTGTATGCTTTTCATTTATACATAGCATTTTCATGATCATGAAGTTTTTTCGCCCAAAACTTTTATTAAAGCATTGGATTTTCTTCACCATCTACACAAATATAAATTTTAATTATTCAAACCCTTTCGTGTTCAAAATTTTCCTTCAAGAACGTTTTTGTTTCTTGTTTTAGAAAACATAATAATTTAAGAAATTCTCGCTTCTGTATAAGTTGAGTGTATTGGTATCATCTATATAAGCCAGTAACATCTTCCGAACTAAGGTGGTCATTTTGGTATGGTGGTTAAGTTACTCGGATTCAGATCTGAAGGTCGCGGGTTCTGTCCGCTGGATAAGCACGCCACTTCAATTAGGGTCACTTGAACTCGGAAATAAACATAGAACTGTTTAAGAATATCACTACAAGATAAAGTTATTTATTTTCAATATTCCGGCAAGAAATATATATAAAGAAAAAAATGACATATTTTCAAAACATTCTCCTTTTATGAAAAATGTTTCTATGATAATAATATTTTGCCTATTTATAACTAAGACTTCTGTACACAGCTTGAAATACGATTTTTGAAGTAGATAATTTAGAAGGGGATTTATTCGTATTTTAATATATTAGAGTAGAAACATTAAAAAAAAACCGGATGTAATTTCAATTGATAGTAACTTTGAAAATAATGTGAATTTATCCAAAAAAAACCCTACTTCAGTCTGTACAACATTCAGCTATATATATGCAAAATGTTATTACTATAGAGACATATTCCATGAAAGTAGAACATATTGAAAATATGTCATTGTTTCCTTCGTTTTCTTGCCAAAAAATACCATTTAAACAAGTTTTTATTGTATATAAATATTTTTGTATATAAATTATATTTAATCTAGATTTTTATAGTGTTTCTAACACTCTTTAAACAATTTTATACGTATATTCTAAATCAAGTGACACTAAATGTCAAGAAATTATTCATTTATATGCTTTTACAAAATCACGGTTTCGAATGTAGTCAGTTTCAACAAGTTGTAGTTTTAAATTACGCTTTGACAATTAATAACATTAAGTCAAAATTACATTACAATGTAATTTTGACAATTAATAGCATTTGAAGAATCTCATCCTACCTTTCCCTCTGAATAAAAAAGCGCTTCATGAAATGTAGAATTTTTGACGGCATGAGGTTAGTAAGTACTTTTTTCCAATGTAAATTCATATTTTTTTCAATTTATTCCTGAAAAATAATATTTCTTTTGATTTTTTTAGGCTACCCAGTGTTGGGTATTTTCAGTTCTTGTAATTTGCTGCGGTGTAATTCCCCAGCAGTTAGGGATCAGTTACAAGCAATGAATTGGGTACCAACTACTGAAGAACATTTGCAAACCTTGTGTCCGTAAGTATGAAACAATTAAATACAACAATTCGTAAGAACTCTTTTCAGTGGTATGCGTTTTTATTGCTGTGTAAAAATCCCGATCAGGCCCGAAAAGTTTTATTTGTAGCATTAAGATAAATTTATATGGGAATACAAATAAAATAACATTAAAATTAACAGAAATGCTGAATAGTTTTTAGAAAGAAATCGGAAATTAAATCTTAGATTGTTCGGTGATCAAAAATTGGAACATGCTAGCTATATAAAATATACGCGTATGTAAGCAAATGTTTTGAAATAAGATTGAATGAAGAAAGAATAAGGTTTAATGTTTAAAGAACATATTAACGAATATTGAAAATACAGGGACAAAAATGCACAATAGTGGTATGGAGGTTTATAAAAGTCTTCAAAATACAGATAAAATATCTTCGTTATAATTTAAAATACATTGAAAAAATACCCCCTACTTTAACATATATTCACACATCTGAAAAATAGATGCTACAATAAAGTGAAATAACTTTATCAATTATAAAAATATACGTATAAATTACCGTTTTAAAGTGGGTTATTCCTTTATTGAACGTTAAATCGAAATTAAAAGATTTTTTGAGTGCTTTATCTTTTAAATAGATCTATTAAAATAAATTACATCAAATTTGATGAGAAGAAAGATACATAAGTTAAGTAATAATTGTATTTCATTTATTTGTTTTTTGATTGTATTGATACCAACTATAATACCTTTTGTTGGGAAGGGGAGAATAACAAGTTTTGTATATATATAGGTATAGGACAAAATAATAGGAAGACCCGTGAAAAAATGAAAATGCTTAATTAGTAAAGTTTTGGGCCACCTTTGACTTGAATGACAGGTTGTATTCGATATGGGGTTGACAAATAAAGGTCTCAAACTAAGTACATTGGAATTCGCACTTATTCCTCGTACAGGGTAGTCTTGAGGTCAGATAATATGCGTAGAGGAAGAAACCGAGCACAGACTTTTTTCTATAAAAAACCCTACAAACACTCAATCACGTTCAGTTCAGGCAACTGGGGACACTCTACGTTAGATGTACTACTTCATCATAAGGCGTAGCCGAAAAAGCGGTGGCTGAAAAAGAATGTGCAAGATTTCATAAAACACTAAGATTGGCTTTCCAGAAGTCCAGAATTAAATCCACTTGACAATAAATTGCAGTCAGTATTGGAGGTAAAGTTGTACAGAAACCGGCATCCCAGCTGCAAATCTTAAGCTTTCTTCAAGGAAAGCAACAATAGAAATACTCACGGATCTAGTGCATACCTCCATACGTGATTGGCCGAGAAAACTTAAGGCCAGTGTGAAGTCAAAAGTTAATCCTTCTGAATAAAAGGCGCAATACGTTAAATTTAAAAGCAAAATAGAGCTTTAAGAAATTAAAATTTTAAATCTGACTGCGAAGTTTTTTTTCAATTCTTAACCGTTTATAATTGTATCAGAACTTTGGGCGTAACTAAGCATAAGAAAATTAATGACTCAGCTATATCAAAATAGTTAATTTCGACATTGATTTCCAAAATATGAGAAAAACTATTTGCTAGTGTAAATGTTTGTCGTAATTCAACATGAATGAAGCATGAAATCAATGAAGCAGAGATTTAATTTTAAAAATCAGAAAATATATTTGAACAAAATGAAAAGAAATGAATAAAATAATAGCAAAGAGTTTCTGATAGTCGTAATATGGGAGAACTATATACAAAAAGCACATTTGCTGAAAATTCACCCCCTGAAAGGTTAAGCACAATGTGTGAAGCTTGTTAAATATTTTGCTTTTCATTTATGCAAAGTTTTATTTGAATAATGCTGTATACGTTGAATATATGTGAGTATATTGTATGTAAAATTATCTTTATTTGGATGGTTCATGGTATTTTTAATATTTATTTAAACATTTTATGTGTCTTATTAATAGGCTTCGTATATGTATATTTTTCCTATAACATACATCTTAAATAAACGAATAAATCTGTCTTTAGACCTGTTTTGAGATCCCTAAGATGCCTCGGAGAAGAAGTTAAAATATGCATCAACATGGACGTAAATCAATTAGCAACCTCTGAAAATAAAACTCTTAATATTATTGGAAATTTGTTCTTGAATGTTGGACAGTTTGCTACGGAAATCTGCAGTAATGAAACCGATTTGCGTCGAAGTAAGTTAAATTCTTTCCCATTTTTTTAAAAAAAAAGATCTTTATTCATAAATATTTCTTTCTACACACCTTTTTCTGTCTTTTTAAAAAATATTTTTCAAGCTAAGCTAATTCATTCCGAATAACCCAATACGAGTGTTTAATGCTATGGTTAAAAAAAATTACTTTTTTTGTGATACATTAATAGTTGTGTAAGCAGATCCTCGGCGCTGAAGTTTGTTGCATTGAAAAATATACTTTAACGCATCCAATTCATCCACCATTATGGATATACATACGAGAGAAAGTCAAAAAAGTAAAGGGACTTTTGCAATTTCTCTTTCCAGGGTTTGGCAACAGCACTAATATCCAGCGCTGAATGAGAGGTAGACGGCATCTCTTCTGTGCAACGAATCACTAGTCTTCCCTAGTAGTCGATGAAGTGAGAAGACTGTTCAACACGGCAGCTCCATTGTCGATCTGCTCCAAGGAGGACAGTGATTCACTTTTTGTATGCGGGAGGTGCGATACCTGCGCTGGATACAATTCATCCCTTTCACCACTATACTCTCAACGACTTGCACATTGGCTTCATTTGTTGATGGCGAATGGACTGCCGACCTTTCGTCGTCACATAAAGAAATCCTTCCCTTTTTAAAGCGCTTTATCCATTCGTAGATCTTGCTTTACGATAAACAGCTGTCAACGAATAATTTCCGCAGGTTTCACACCTTCCGCAAACAAAAAGTGAATTACTGTCCTCCTTTCCTTCTTGGTGCATATCGACAATAGATCTGCCGTGCTGAACGGTTTGCTGCATCCCTACGAATACGAGGGAAGACGAGTGACTCTGTACAGGAGTGTTGCCGACTACCTCTCATTCAGCGCTGTTGACAAATCTCAGAAAGAGAAATTGCGAAAGTCCCTTTACTTTTTGACTTTCCCCTGGTAGTTAGTCATTGCTGTTTTATTAATTAATTTATTATTATTTTTTTTACATAAGCAGTCATTCCACGTATATCCCTTTTATAAGAGGTGTATGTCAATCAACAGCATTTACACTTTTGAATTTTGTTCTGTTTCCATATGAAAAAAATGGGGGGAAAATACATTAAATGAAAAGACTCAGCCAATTTAAAAATAACTTCATTTTTTGATGTAAATAATTTTTATAGCATTACCATTTACCATTTCTGGCGATATTCCAATGTGTCCATACAAGTTAAAAATTACTCCCCCACTGCGATGTCAGTTTTAAAAGAGCAGAAATTTTTTAAAGAAAAAAATGAACAAATGAAAATAAAGCTTTTTATAACAAATGTTTTCTTAAAGACAGAAATACTAGATTTCTTATCAAAAATATTCAATAATAAATCTACTGGCAATCGGTGTCCATTTTATGAAGATAATTATAACGTTCTAAGATAAAGTTGACACCCATCCTTCTAATTTATGAAAAAAATTTTGACATACTGTACTTAAAAGATTTTTTCTGTAAACATCTATTTTTACTAGATATATAATTATTAAATATAACAATTTTCTTGAGAATTTCTATCGACATTCAAGCTTGTAACCTACTTCAGTGGGGTAACGGATAATATTAGAGACCCCTGCAAGGTCAGGTTCATTTTATAATTTAGTTAAATACTTACTTAGCGTTTGTCTGGCCTTGGCCCCCTAGAATCCTGCCCACCATCGCGATGAAGAGATGGCGGGGGTGTACGTTACGCCACTGACCTACTTATTAAAATACTTGTTTGAAATTGTTTCAATATTAGCATGTTTCTCTTATCACAGATTACCTTGCTAGTGTTTCCTGCTTCAAGGACCTATATGAAGACCCTGAACCTCAAATGAAATGCCACAGAGATGGCGACGCAATATATTCTTTATATGCGAGATCTTTGGACCTTCTAGGTGAGGTGCAAAATGAAGTAAGAGAAGGGGAAATAAGCGAGCGTTTTTGCATGTAAGTATTTATCAGAAATTTCACCCCGCTCAAAAATACTAAAAAAGACCATAAATACATATTTAGAAAGCAATAAATAGCAACTTCTTTATTAAAGTTTTAATAAATCGAACAAGTCTTATAAATATTCTAAGTAACGAAGTACGTCACTTATATAGGATGAATCAAAAAACTTGCCCTAATTATAAATATTTATTGTACTCAAACTATTATAAATTAGGCATATGTTTTTTTCCGATATACAACCTCTGATAATAAAATTCGGTGAATGAATTCAGAATGGCCGATCTGGCAACACTGGCGAAACAAAATGCTGCACATGCACAGGTGTTGACCATCCACCCCCACCATTGTTCAGTTTAGAGTCGTTTGTGTTTTGTGTAAGACTTGTTTTACAAAGAGCATGTTTAGTGCATTAGTTCTTAACTGAGAACAGGAAAATGAACGTACAAAGATCAATTTAAAGTTTTGTTTTAAGTTTGGCAAGACACTGACAGAAACTTATTCGATGCTGGCATGTGTTAATGAACGTCAAGCACTGTCCATGAAGTGTGTGTATGAGTGGTGCGCCCGTTTTCGGAAGGCCGGAAAAGTGTTTCTGACTACCCTCGTAGTGAAAGACCTACGACCTACGTCAATGACGGAAACATTGAAAAAGTGAGTAAATTAATTACAAAATATCGTCGATTAACTGTGCGCATGATATCTGGGTGACGAATGCTACAAGGTACATTGAAATTTTGATCTATTTCGTGAAACTTCTACGCAGGGTACGACCCCAGTACGCATAACAAGGTTCATGGTTTTTTGTTCACGACAATGTTCGCACTCACACAGCCAAAACCATCAAACAATTCCTGGCAAAAAGGGGGTGGTGGAAATTGAACATCCACCTTTCTCGCCAAATCTCAATACTCCAGATTTCTTCCTATTCCTACAACTCAAACTCGATTTGAAAGGAAAGAGATTTGAGGATATTTCTGACATCCAACAAAACGTGACGAGGCTTTTGAACTCCATCTCAAAAGAGGACTTCTTGCAAGGACATGTATAGCACAGATCTCATTAATGCATAATTATGGGAGTTGACTATTTATAAGGACAGTAAGGTAACTTTCGTTAATATTTCATCTATGTTAATAGTACAGAACTATTCACCGAACTTTAGTGTCAGAGGTTGTATATTAAGTATTATTATGAATTTTTTCGTGAGACCATTTGCCTCAGTTAGTTTCAACTTTTGCTCTCTTGATTGCTTGGAGAATGTATAAGTGGTATTCCAATTCCCGTCAAGTGCCCTGTAATTTTTAAGCATATAGTCTAAGCATTATGAACCAAGCAAAGCACTATAAGCCTTTTATGAAGAATTCTTACCAAACTTGTTTGCGATATTTGAAGTACAGTGATTCAGTACAGTACAGCTTCTAAATTTGATGTAGAACTCCGTTGAAACGATTGCCAAACGTGTTCAAAAGTTGCTTCATTCACACTAGGCCACAAGAATACTCTAGGAACCTGGTGTTTCAGATTGCCGTGAAAATGTTGGTTCGAGTTTTTTATTGTAAAAAGTGGTGTAGCCTCAAGCTTCACAAATGCGTTTGAGTAATCAAATAGGCAACCACTGTGCGGCACCACACGCTGGCTATTTCTTTAAATAATTCTTACCATTGGCTTACTGATATTGCGCCAGGAATCTTCCTTCCAAAACACCGTCGAATTTACAGTAAACATTAATGGGAGATTTCGTTTCGTGAAACCAAAGCACTCATCAGGCCTTATATGGAATAGACGCTATTTCAACGAAAAATGATGCTTTACTTACACCCTCTTATAATCTTCCCTTGTGCGTAACACAATCTTTGAACTCTATTTTTACCCACTTTAAAAGGTCAGATTAATTCGAAATTTTGCTCACTTGTCCAGGAACGAAGACAATACAATAATTTAATAATTTTGTCCCATTGTCCTGATTAGGATCATCAGGATTAACGATTTCCCATTTTCAGATCCCATCCCGCATCTGGCAACTAATTTTAGATCCCAGTTTCAGATTTGGCGTCCAAAAGATTAAGTTACAACTTAGTTCGATTAACTATAAAAGGGTGTTTTTTAGTTTTTTTAAACTATAATTCACTTATTTTACAAATGTTCCTTTGAGTCACCCTTGAAGAAGCATTCGCGCCATACACTGCGCAATAAAAACTGAGCTATTCATTGTGATTTAAAAGTTATATTACTATATTACATACGTATTTTTTAAAGAATTTTTATCATCAGGGGAAGACTTTTTTGATTCACTTTACACTTTCAATTTGCTTTCACCCGCAAGCGTTACATTACATATTGAATTCCATAAGACTGCTTTTTAAAATTTTAGTGTTTTAACGTATCTTTTTGTCCCAATTAATATTCATTTGTCGATCCGCTGTAGGTTCTTAATTCATCATAACCAGGAACATAAATACTTCATCTTCAGTGGCTAAAGATTTTATTATTTTTTTAGAAGCCACACAGCACACACAATTAAAACCAATATAAAAATACACTATTATCAAACATTAAACTATTTTCACGCCATTTTGTATCTGAAGCTACAGGTTGTAGCCGCCATCACTTCCTCCGCCATTGTAGTTCTTCCTCCTCTCTCCATTCCGATGTCAGCGCCACCTATATAGTTTTGTTTTTTTCCGGCTATCTTATAGTCCCCATTATGCATTATAATACAGGGAATCGAAGCGGGGGGAATTTCTTCATCGGAATTAGTCATGAGCGCTTAGCACCGCCTGAAGCCTGAACTAGGATTTTTGAAATATATAATTTAAAAGTGTGGATTTATTCACACTTTAATATATTAGAGTATCAAATGTAAAAAATAGAGGGGGGGGGGACACCGATTACTATTTAAATTAATAATAACTCTCAAAATAATATGAATTTTTCAAAAATCCTAGCTACATATTAGGCAAAATATTTTTTTATTACAGAAGCATTTTTAATAAAAGGAGAATGTCTTAAAATGCATTTAATTCTACTATTATAGTTCACACTCTCCTTACATATATATATAGGGAATTGTTAAAATTCTCCAATCGTTAATAAAACACTTTTTATTCATCCACTGAAGTTCAAATACATTTTTAAACTTGTAGTGGATGATACTTGATGTTAATACAATTTCTCAAATATTAATTCATGAATTAAATTTTATTTTTAATTTTAAATGTATTCTGCGAAATTACAACTAACTACAACAGATGGCGCCACTCAAGTTCAAATGCATATGTTTTTTAACTTGTAGTGGACGACACGATGTTAATACAGTTTTTTCAAACATTAATTCAAAAATTATATTTAATTAACTAAAATAAAACCTTTCTTTGTTGATCTAGGTAGGAATCGACTTTAATTTTTTATATTACTTGTTTTTTATTTATTTAAGCCAAAAAACTGCAATTAAATAATTTATTAATGTAATAATATTCTTAAGGCAATTTTACACGTATATTTTAATTTAGATAACATCAAATGTATTAACGATTTTTCAAAATCACGATTCCGAATGTAGCCGGATTCCTTATGTTATTTTGTATTTAATATATCCACTCGTGAGTATGAAATATACATATTTTTCTCTTTTTATAGGGTATCAGCCTATGTACTCGCTTGTTTCACGGCTAATCTACAAGACCGTTGCGGAAATGTTGCGCGTGCAACATTCGTAGATATTCTGAGACGTTTCCATTACTTAAAATGGAAAGAATGCCCTGATATTGACCTCATCAATCTGAAAACAAAGTTCTTGAATTTTCTTGAACTGGAAGAAGGGAAAAAGGATATCTATTCTGAGGTTTTCAACTCACAAAGAAGGAGGAAGTAAATTTGGAAAGAAATTGTGTATAAAAGAAAAATAGTTTGACACTGTCCTTTTGCTTGTATTAAAATACATATTGATTTACTCTTAAGTGTTTGTTTATACCGTAATAAAAAAAATTTCAGATTTTCAACTTGAATCATTCCTTATACCAATATAGTCCATGGCAAGGATGGGCAACAAGCGACCCACAAAGAGTTCTTGTGTGACCCGCCAAGATAATAAAAAAATCCACTTTGAACCGAGATTCCGTGCGCGATCAATGATTTATCTTTTATTTTTCACTATTAGTAAAACAAAGTACCTGAAATTGTTTCTACAAAGAGAACAACTGCAAGTTTGGAGGACGAGGTCACAAAAAGTTTCAGGTTTTTAAGAAAATTGAGCCTAAATTCAGTTTGTTCTTTTATCCCATTAATGTAAATATTGATACAACCCCTGAAGAGTTACAGCTTGAACTTACTGACTTGAAGTCAGATCACAGTGTGAAGAAAATGCTTAATGCTATGACATTGACTTTTACAAATCTTTCTCAGCTGAACAACTTCCATGTATGAAGAAAGTTGCAGGGAAATTATATATTAGTCGCCATATTTTTGTGAGCAAAATTTTACTTGCATGACGTTTAACACGAGTAAATATAAATGCAAGCTGGCTGATATAAAGTTGCAAGCTATGATGAGAATTTCAACAAGAAATCTTAATTTATAGAAAAGTAAGATAGGATATATTTGTCTCATTAAACTAATTTTAAAATTAAGTGTGCTGGCAGCTATAGACAGTATGGAATTAGCACAATAAATAAATTAAATTAAACTGCCAATATTTTATTTAATTTATATTTATTATTTTTATAATGAGTACAATCTTTTAAAAAAGATGCGGCCCTCTGGTATTTTCCGCTCTCAAAATATGGCCTACGAGCTAAAACAAGCTGCCCATCCCTGGTCTATGGTATCTGGCAGAGATCAGCAAACCATGGCTCTTTATATAGACGGTTACAGCTCATCAGACTTTTGTCTATGTGCATAAAAATACTTATACGTACTAAAAATAATTGTTTCCCATTCTCTTTTTTAATAATTATCCATTGAAAGTATTTACCTGTATTTACATCGTGAGCGCGACCTATTCGGCACCACTCCTTCACCATCTTGCCTACCTAAGTGTGTGTGTGTGGGGGGGGGAACAAAGCATCCCCAACAACTTCCATAATAACTATTATTTTATTACTCTTCAAACACACTTATCAATCACAAGTGAAATTAAAAAAGGAAACCCTAGGAGTGATATATAAAGCGAGTGATCTATTCTCAATGAATAATTCTAAGTAAACACGACTAAGTGAACAAGCGCTAGTGATCCGATAACTAAATCTAATTCAATCTATCAAAAATCCTCAATCTAATAATTTAATATCTTAGCAACTACTTCCTTAACTCGCGCTATGTTTGTGAAATACTCAAGGAAATATTCTAGTATTCTCATCTACGTATCACAGCAACAGCTCTCCTGCTCCTTCTATCTTACATCTACAAAACCTAGACTTTATATAGTCAAACTAATTTAAATATCAGGGTTTCTTCTTGAGAGGCTGTGAATTAACGCGAAATCTGGCCCTAAAGTTTCCCCAAGAGGATTAGTGGAATAATGACGCGTATAGATCCGTTGCAACAAATGCATTAAAATTTTTAAAAGTCTTAAGGTATCCGACTACTTGCGACAACTTTTTTTAAAAAACATTGAGGTATGGAGATTTTTTTGTTGCTTTTTCATTTGCTTGGTAAATTTTGAGAAAAATATGCTAAAATTATGAAGAGAAAAATAAATTATGATTACTAAAATGGGAAAAAAACGGGGAAATGTACAAAAAATAACATAAACGCGGCCTATTCTGTACCAAAATTTTCTGAACAAATTAAAAAATTTTCAGTTCTGATGTGTTGCTATGTTATTTATTTTTGAAATGACCTTCAGGATAAGAGATATTTTAATTTTTACAAAAACTAAAACACTTTATATTTGTTATTATATGAAATTGCTTAAAAAAACAGTGATTATATTAACATAAGGTACTATAAGTTTTGTAATAAAACGGTGATTGATAGATCTGAAAGTTAAAACACTTCTACTAGTACACAGAACATACACAAAAAATTTCAGTTAATTATTTTCAAAACTTTTTGAGAAATCGCTGGACCGTTAGAACATTTAAAAAAAAAACGCACACACATTTCGAGTAAAGCGCGTTTTAATGTATAACATCTTGCTTAAAGTAAAGCCATCTGCTTTTACTAAAACACCTGCAGTTTTTGTTCTAGTGAACGGAAAATAATAAACTTGGTATTTTATAAAGCTAATAAGATGTCTATAAAATAAAATCATATAAAAATGCGCCAATTTTTGGCAAAATTCACAATTTTAGGGTCGTTGGATAACTTAAGACATTTACTTCTGCACCACATTGTTTTTCATTAATATTTATTGACAACCGGTGAAAATATCAGAATTAGTTTTGAAACAATTCAAGGTAATTGCCAATTCAGTGGTAAATTGTCATCATGGGAAGATACTCCTCAAAGGGATTTCCAACAACGTTTATTTATTTTCATCGGGAGCACTTATTAGTGTACAGGCGATACACTTAACCCGGCATCAGTCGCGTGAAAAAAGCGACCTTAAGTTTTCGAGCAGGCTATGTCATACCCAAGGGTGTTTACATTGTGTTTTTACCGTATGATTTGTATACGAAGGTTAAAAAGGAAGAAAAGCAGGAAATACAGTATGTTTATTACATTTTTCAAATTTAAAAGTTAATTTTTCTATTCTTTTTATAAGGGCATTTAGTGCATTGTTAATACACTCCTTTAATCTCGTCGTGAGTTAGTGCGATGTTTTCACTGGATCTTAATTTTTTTTAAAGTTTCTGTATCCTTTTTAAAATTAAGCATATAGGAGTAAACTACTCTATTCTTTAAATTCAATAATTTTGGGATTTCTTTATTTTCTCTTATTGCTCTAGCAATAGTTTTTTTTCTTCAAAAGTTCACCTGAAAGTGGATAAGATGTGTACCAGTTGTCTCCCTTACGTAGTTCCCAAATGTTTTTCTGTCTCTACATATAAAACATTTATTTTTCACAGTATCTCCCTTTTCTAAATCCTAATCGATTTCAGAGGAGGAGTCATACCTGCTGTTATACTCTTCCTCATTTGATTTTTCCTCATCATAACCGCGAAGTGAATTTCTTCATTCGAAAAAATGCTCATATCTATTAAATGCTGTATCTATTAAATTACTTAAATATCACATTTCTTCATCATAGCTACAATAATATATCACAGAATAAGGAAGATTTAAAACGTGCTCATGCCTTCAGAACTGTAACGGTGATTCCCGCGCGGGGTATGACATAAACGAAGAGGCGATATCCAAAAATATATATTTAGATTTCGCCTACAAGCTAAGGTCCCTCAAAGGATATGAACTAAAAGTCAGTTACATGAGAAACTATTCCTTTTCCAAAAAAAGTTTAGATGGAATCTTGAAAAAAGTTATGCGGTGGGTATAACATACCCTGCACGTGAAGTTCCGGGTTAAATCCTCAATCGAAATGACTTCATTCCATATCTTATAACATATTTAAGAGTTACAAAAAGAGGTGAAATAACATTTATATGCAATTATAACCAAGCCAGTTTTTTAATAATTAGTGTAAGCTTGAAATACTTGAATAAAACCCTTATGGTGTTATTGATTGGTATATTTTTTTCCCAGGAAGCCTGAAAGTTTAATTCCGAGCAGTGTGATGTTTTGACAATGGTTTTTCTAGCATTGAACCACAGAAATAAAAACATCTTCGATAGCTCTTCATTTTATTTTGTGAAACGTTGTATTAATGTATTATAAAAATTATTATTTGGGGTTTGGCCGTCTTGATCATGATCACTAATCTTTGAATTTAAAACAAAAATTTAAGATCATAAATGCATATGATGCTCTTAATTTTAAATGTAATAGGATATATAAGTGTTGATCAAATAAACAAAAAGTATTTACGAAATTGTGTTACCACACACGAAATTACACAGATGATTATTGTGACAAAATTTATGTATTAAAAATGTTAGTTATAGATCTAAGTTTTATTGTGCCAATTTAAGTTAAAAACTCCCACTTTCAAGTAAGCGTTCTAAAACGTTTTATTCCTGCTATTTGCTGTACGTCTTACACATACTGTAAAATCTACGTATACCGGGCACTTTTAACAGAAAAAATAAGATCGAAATTTACGGGTGTGTTATACGCCTGGTATGAAAACTATAAATTCAAAAATAAAAAATAAAAAGATGAGAATAAAAAAATTAGACTGGTGCATAGATCGGAATTCTGTTTATTTAAAAGAAATGGCATCTCTAACGAGCTTAAAAAGATGTACTTCTAGAAGTATACTATTTTTTCAAAATCCAGTGATAATATTTCAAATAAATGACTTCAAAACATGATAGCATTGAACACATACCATTTCAGGTTCCTTCCTAAAAAAAGGGGTGCGCGTTATATGGCGAATATAACTTAAAATTAAAAAATACAGCTGGAAAGTATAGGTGCACGTTATACGCCTGGTTTTACGGTAATTTGATTTTCATTAAGGGGACACAGTGCGATTCAATTGACAAAAATAGGTCTTGGCCAAAAAGCTGTAGAGGGGGAAATGCATCGGGGGGGGGATGCCTCCCAACCGATATGGTTTATAACAATAGTTATTACGATCCCTCAAATATCAGTCCCCTAGCACCAAAAAAGTGGCATGTTAGAAAATTTCCTTCCCCATAGGAATAATATAGAGGACTGATATTTTAGTGTGCAAGCCCTCCCCTATCCCAACCACAAGCACACGGATATCAAATACATCTGGGGGGGGGCATGCCAATTCGATCGACACCCATTAGCCCAGATCCCTCAGTAACTTCCAAAATTATTAGACAACGATGTGTGCGCATCGGTGTCGTGACAGTGTCGTCACATCCGTGACGGGGTTTCGTCACATCCGTGTCGGGATATCGTCACATCCGTGTCGGGATATCGTCACATTCGTGACGGTGTGCGCGCACATTGAAAAAATTTTCTCTCATCCTTTTTCCCTAACTTCCCAAAAGAAGTATAACTTCAAAAATCAAATCTAATTTTTTTAGCCTAAATTATTTTTTATATAATTTTATACAAACTCACAAAATTTAAAAGCTCTAAGTTTAAGAAACGCAGAGATGGGATAGCTTTTACGTTTAATTTTATTCACATCCTAATGACAAATCAAAACTTTAAAGTGACTTATCTCGAAAAGATAAAATAACTAGTTTGTCTTCATTTAAAATGCTAAAGCTTTTTTCTATTGTGCCTAATACTTTAATTTTTTTTACTTGTTGCTAATAGTACATGGAATAAAACTTGGTATGCATTTTTCAATCAAAGTAAAATTTAGTTTTAAAAAAAATAATTGAATTTAGAATTCACACATTTTTTAAGGAATTTTCAATAAGCATTCATAAAAAGAAGTAATGTACGAATGCCAATCAAGTGATCACAAAACCATTATCAACTTTTATTATATATAGTTTGACGTGCTTGTAAATCAAATTTCATATATGTACGCTAATTTTTGTAGGAAGAGTAGCATTTTAAAAGTTTCAAGTTTTTCCCCTAAAAATTAAATGGTTGGCTTTTTATGAAATTTTAAGCAGAAAATACATACACATTAAAGGTAAAAAAATTATGAAATTAATTAATTAAAAAAAATTTGTGTAAATCGTACTATGTCCCCTTAAATTTGATCGAAATTTCAAATTACGACAGTAAAAAAAAAATTAACTAAATGAAATTTATATTGAATTTAAACGAAGAAAATTGTATTGTAAATCTTATTTTTATTCTATATTTCTTATGTTTATGACATTAAAATAAATTCAAAAGTGATATTAGAAGAAAAAGTGTGCTTTTTCAGTTTATATTTAAGGATATGTGCATTAATTGATAGATTATTAACAACTATCTTGGAATCAACACAAGAAGAATACAACTTCAAATTTCCATCCATACCTACCAGAGTATTTTGAACGTTAGAACTTTAACGTGTATCATGCCCTCGCCAAAAAAATAGTTAAATCTGAGTTTGCAATTATTGGCCACGTAGTCACAGAAAACCGTATAATACAATGTTAAAGTACACAAAAACCGTAAAATTTTTCTAAATCATTCAATACTTAGAGAAATTTTTAAAAACTTAATGTATGCACCGTGTAAATAAGGGGGAGGGGGACTTTTTAAAAATTTAAAATCAGCTAGTTACATTTAATCAACTACAACTTGCTGCATGGCCCGGCGTTGCACGGGCTTCTTGAAGTGTATAGATATTTTTGCCTAAAACATTTCCCCTTCTCATATCGGTTTAAGCACTCTTCCTGTGGTGTTTGTGACTTCCATATTAATATATCATTAAAATACCCTTTTTCGAAATTTTTTCCACCTCTTTGCTCTATCGGACAGGTCTGTTTCCCGTCAGACTATTCCAGCGTTGAGAGGGCTCTTACCGAGTACATCACTTTATCCCCATGGAAATTTCCCCTTTCCCTCTCGACGCCAGCACTTCTAGGAGAGTGATTTCTCTATATTTATGTCATTAAAATTCTTTTTTTAGCAAAATTTCTTCCACTTTTCCTTAATAGGAATATTTCTTTTCCCTCAATTAACCCGGTATTGTACGGGCTTTTTAGAGAATATAAAACTCTTTTTTCCCTTAAAAATAAGTTCAAATTTCTATTTTCGATTAAAAATTTACAAAATTATTTTTATTTTATACAATAAAAACAGCCATTGTACAATTTTTAAAATAATTTAGTAATGAATTATAAAAAAAACAATACTGTGTTTTAGTCTTTTTTTAAAAAATTAATTTACATCCATATATAGCTGCATGATCCGGCGTTGCACGGGATTTTTCTTGTGTATAGCTGTTCTTGTAATTCTGTTTTTCACATACACAATTAATATGTTTGCCTATGAACTCTCCGAAAGTTGCCTTTCCGCACATAAGCCCTCAAATTCTTGAATTCTGTGGTAGGCTTACCACCATTAATTATTACTGGCAGATGCGATTTTGAGAGTTATTTTAGTTATATTTTTACGGTTCCCCGTAACGGAAAACTACCTTTTTTTTAAAAAAAAAAACAGCTTTATGTATAAAAAATGTCAAAAGATAGAAATTTACAAAATTTCGTGAATTTTTAAAGATTATTATAATATTCCGTTTCAATTTAAATTGGAACCTTTGGAAAAGGTAAAAAATTTACCAATATGCTTAAAAAACAGTTTTATCTATTTTTGGAATTTAAATTAAAAAAAAAACCATAGATATTTTCGTTTTAGAAATTGTGTTTTTAATAAAAGAAAAACATCTCAAATAAATCACATATCAAAAGCAGTTATTTTTCAATCAAAGTGAAGGAATCAGTCAATAAATTTCCAGTAAGGCTGAAAACTGGATTTTGATGACAACATATGTAATTGTTTTTTTTTTCATTGGGGCTGCGCATTGGTATTTTAAACCTTTGCAGACCTAGTACATTCCCCAGGAGCTGGTACAATTTTTTAGCGCTACACCATATAGGCGATACCAATTACAGCGAGCAATTTTGACGCCCAGTTTCCTCCACAGAGGGAGGCACCTGAGCTCTTGACGATGCGAATTTTGTACTAGGATTTAATTTTGCCGAGAGCATCCAAGCCAAACAGACACTCCAAGGATCTTTCACATGTCGTATAATCATACGACATGGCCGCTATCGATTTTTCATATGTAATTGTAAAACTATGATTTCAAGGACATATTTCACGTTAATCACGTGTTAAAAGCTTTTTTTTTAATCTGTGAATGAATTAAATAAAAAAAAAGCTACGTCATAAAATTTCAGTTTACCTGAAATCAATTTTCAGCGCCATATTATGTCATTGTGTCATATGTTATGGCTACATGTCCCCAGACCCTGCACGGGTTTTTTTTCAAGTGTATAATTTTTTGCCGATGGAAACACTTCCTCTTCCAATCTCGATGTCATTACTTCCTCGTTTGTGTGTGATTTCTGTATTTTGTCATTAAAACTCCCCTTTTCGCAATTTCTTCCGCGTCTTTGTCCCGACGGACGGGTCTGTTTTCCCTCCATTTAGTCCGGCATTGCACGGGCTTTTTACAAGAGTATAACTTTATCCGAATGGAAATTTCCTTTTTCCTCCTCAATGCCAGTACTTCTGGGTTTGGGTGTCTGCGTGATGTGAAGGATTTCTATACCTATGTCATTAAAATTATCTCCTTTCCGAAATGTCTTCAATTTCTTTTCCTTTACAGACAGATTTCTTTTCCCTCAGCTTATAGCCCGGCGTTTACACAGGCTTTTTTTCGTGTATAAAACTCTTTTTAAGTCTTTTTCCCTCAGTGATAAGGACTTTCTTTATATTTCTATTTTCGATTTTTAATTTACAAAACTAATCTAGTTTTATCCACAAAAAAACAGACAATGTACGATATTATTATTAAATTATTAATTTTGTAATAAGTAATACAAATCAATACCAATTTAGTTTTTCTTTAAAAAAATATAAATTTATATCCGTTTTTATTAAATAGTGAATGCAAAAATGACTGCTTATTTCTGGATGTTTGGTTATTTGATTAAAAATATGTAACTATAAAAAAGAAATATGGGAGAGTAAACCTAGACACATACATTTGCTTGAACTCACTGCATAAAAAACATTCAAAATGAAAATAATACTATCAAATAAAAACATTTTAGCATTTTCTTATATTTTTAATGTTTTTCACACTAATTGTTTTTTTTAAATAAAGAAAACTATCTGTTGTGGTGTATCAGAAAGTAGTCTTTCTGAACATGCTCCATAAGCCTCACACACACATACACAAACTGGTCAATTCTGTCGCAGGTTACTGGCATTTGGTGACTAAGGAGTCTCAGAGGTGTTAACCTTTTCTGGAGGGCTGAAAATATAAACAATATTCAAATACATATAACTCTTTTAAATTAAAACTAAAGTATTCGAATCTTTTGCACATTATTTATAAAGGAATGAGGCTTCAGAAAAGTGTAAAATGTTTAAAATATAATCATAATTTAAAAAATTATAAGCATATGAAAATAAGAAATTTTTTTATAAAAAATATTACTGCGCGCAAGCTATTTTCTAAAATAGTAGCCTTTGATGCATAAAACTTTATAGAATTATAAAATGTATCATACACTTTAAGCCCTAGTAAATTAAGAATAATATGTCTTTTGTATTTCAAAATATTTGAAAAATATATTGAAAATTTTTAAAATAATTTTGAAAATATAAATTTTTTTATTTTTTAAAAATATAATTTATTATTCTATTTGTTTAAATTTACTACGGTGCAATAAGGATACATTTAACTTTATAAAACAACTTATTGCTAGTAATTAAAGCTAATACTCTTGAAAATAGCATGCGCGCAGGAAAACTTAATTGATAATTCTTATTAAAAAATTTCTTATTTTCATATGCTTATAATTTTTAAAATGATAATTATATTTTAAACATTTTACACTTTTCTGAAGCCTTATTCATTTATAAATAATGTGTAAAAGATTCAAATTATTTAATTTTAATTTAAAAGAGTTATATGCATTTGAATATTGTTTATATTTTCAGCCCTCCAGAAAAAGTTAACACCCCTGAGACCCCTAGCAATTTTTTTCGTTGCATTTTTATGGCTCCTTGAAATGGATAAGTGCCTTTTTTAAAATATTTTATGTAGAAAAAAGCATAAAAATAGAAATAATTTTCAAATTACACCGATACGAGAAGGGGAAATTTTAAAGGCAAAAATATCTATACACTTGAAAAAGCCCGTGCAACGCCGGGCCATGCAGCCAGTTGTAACAATAACATTGCTGCAACAATGGAGATAAATCAAAATTTGCAGCAAAAAAAGTTTTTTTTAGGTTTTTAATTAATATCTTTTTAACTAATTGCAATATCGGAATTTAAATGGTCAATACGGCTTCCTCGGATCATTCCCGATCTTTTGATACCTTCCGCGAGTTTCTGCGTGGTGCGATTCGTTAGAATATAGACGCACACAGATAGATAGATAGGTGCATACGGTTGTTTACCTTCGGATTTTAATAATGTAGTTTTGACATCAATATTAAAAATCGTTTAGCATTAAACTAAGGGAACTGAAATATTTTTTCGTGTTAAAAAAATTGCGTTAAAAAGATATTGCGAAAAAAATATATTTAACAAAATTAAGTTGATTAGAGTACATTTTATTTGCATAGATATGTATATATGCATGTTTTTAAAAAAATTAATGAAAAAAAAACATTCACAAGAACTTAATGAAATTTAATACAAAATTTAGCAATACCAAAATCTTATAGATTTCCTTTTTCGTATTTTGTTGTTAAACAACAGCCTTAAGAAGCTCCATCTTCATTTCCAGTGAAATAGAAACTTATTTTTCCTCTGAGCTCTTTTCTATTGTGGTCGTAAAAAAATTCTAAAATAGATTTAAAAAAAATGTGAACTAAACTCACTGATTTTTTACTCACGCTCAGATGTATATGAGAGCCATTTGATGAGAGAATAAAACATTTTTGTGTGGCGTTTGTAGTGATGAGTGTTGAAAGTAGCTGAGATAAACAAAGTTGGCTCGTGTTACAGACTTTTCAGAGGGTATTTTCAAGCCAAGTTAGCCTGCTTTCTACGAAACATGTGAAACCACCTCTCTATCATTCCAAACCCTTCTTAAATCTCGCCTGTGCGACTGGTGTTTTCCATAATTTGTTCATTCCCAAAAAAGAAATCCTTTCGTGTTAAGCGATTTTCTTCTCGTGTTAAGTGGGAAAATGCAGGAAAATACATAGTAGTTTGTCGGGACTGTAGTAATATTTCGTGTTAACCGATGTTTTGTCATGCGCTTACGCGTTAAACGTATCTTACTGTATATGTTAATCTCTACGACAATTGCTCCCCCCCCTTTTTTTTTTACTTTTAAAAAATAGTTTTCCTCGAAGACTCCCTTACATATTTTTCAATACGTAAAGCCTATAATATACTTACAATATTAAGAATTACATCTGCAGATTTTTAAAAATAACTTAATTATAAGATTGTCAGTAAAAAGTTAACGCGGTTTATTAAATTTATATGTTATTTTTTATACTGCGACATTTAGCTGTACATGTGGGAATCATATCTCGAATGAAAATCTCCATTACATCTATACTTATATTAAAAATGATATTGTCATATAATAATTACAATCGAAAACAAAAACGAATAACATTGAAAAATATTTAAAAAAATATCATTGACCTTCAGTAGAGACCTGGAAAACTATAGATCCTTTTCTTAAACTTTCGTAGACATCCAGGGGGCCACCTGGACTTCATTGGTATCCCCTTTCTACAGTATAAACCAGAGCTTCTCAAACTTCCAGTATTTGCTAACTAATTTTATTTCGTAAATTTCATCGCCCTTCCCCATAATAACATTGTATTGAATGCAATAGAAATGCAATTTGATACTAAAGTTAAAATACGACTTTAATTCTAAACCGTGTAGTAACAGGTGTTGATGGATGAAGGAAGGCAGATGAGCTTGGGCATGTTATTTCTCTTTCAACGAAGAAATAGTGTATGTAGCTCTATTTGTCACAGAAATACACTGGTGTCCAAAATTTAAGCATAATTGATAATTATGTGAATAAAGAAGGAACTGTAAATCAGAATGGCGGGAAACGTGATATGTGAGTGTAAAATAGTTATAAAATAAGGAAGCAAATCAAAAGAATGGTAATAATTAATTTTATTATACAAAGTAGCAGTTTGAAAGAAAACTGAGCATAGCAAGGATTCACACTTTAAAAAAAATGAAAGAAAACGTTAAAGAAAATACTGATGCTGCAGTTTAATAAGGCGTGTGGTCACCTCTGACAGCCAGGCAGCGTCAGAGTGACAGAGGCACAGCGATTTACCATACTTGCTATGAGAAGATGAATGAGCTGTGGGCTCAAACGGTTCCAAGTTCTTGGAGAGCTCTCTTAAGTTATGTAACGGAGCTTGATGGGTGCGAAAGGGCTGCAATTTGTCTCCCGAACATATCCCATTCGTGCTCGATAGGATTTAAATCAGCGGAGTTCGCAGGCCACGACGTGCTCTGGATGTTTTCCGTTTCAAGGAAGTCATCAATCAGCCCCGCTCGGTGACATGGCGCATTATCACCATGAATATGAAGTCAGGACCGACAGCACCTCGAAACAAGCGAACATAAGGCTCAAGAACTTCGTCTCTGTATCTTTGAGCAGTCACAGACCCCGTATCAAAGAAATGGAGGTCTGTGTGGCCGTCCATCATGATGCCTGCCCATACCATTACTCCCCTTGATGGAAAATTGTCTTTTTCAGTTATGTTTTTTGGTTCAAAACGTGTTCCACGCTCTCTCCACATCGTTACCCGCCGAGAATCACTACTCAGACTAAACTGAGACTAGTCACTGAACATCACCATTGGACCACTTTCCCACACTCCAATGTTGGTGTTTCAAACTCCAGTTCAAACGAGCGCGTTTATGCGCAGACCTGAGGGGAATGCAAACTGCTGGTCTTCTGGCATACAGACCAGCATGATTGAGTCTCCTGTAAACAGTTTGTCTAGAAATTCGTATTCCTGTGGCGACTGTGAGCGCCGAACCCAGTGCTCTGGCAGTACTGCCCCTCTGACGTCGCGCACTTATTACCAGATATAGGTCTTGGCGAGGGGTTGTGACTCTTGGTCGACCTGATACTGGTTGTCCGGTAACATCTCCCGTTCTTTGAAACTTCTGCCATAGTCTTGAGATCACAGACTGGTCCACATTCAGAATTCGAGACACTTCGGTTTGTGACCGTTAGGATTCTAGCCTTCCAACGATTCTTCCTTTCGTAAACATGTCCAATTGGCGTCTTTGTGCCATCATTCACCTTGTTTGATGGTTAACAACGTTCCTTCGCGCAGCAGTTGGACGAAACTTATCTGAACTGCCTATGCTGCGTGAATCGGTTTCTCCGCGTTCCGACATGCGCCGGTGTTTCGCGCAGGACGTAGTCGACTGAATATTTTTGCTTAAACCCAATGTTTCTTTTTCACCCAATTAATATCCGTAAGAAATTTGGAATAATTTTACGAATATTTACTCCATGTTTTTCGCATTTTACGATTTATGCTTAACTTTTGGACACCAGAGTAGTTTATGTCTATATTTTTATGTTCAGATTAGTAGCCTTTTATCCTGTTGTATCTGGCAATGAAAGAATCTGATGATGGATTTAATACGTTACCTTCGAACTGTAAGACCAGCTAGGGAAATAATAATATAGGAACGGATTGAGCGGAATAAAGATGTTTACTATTTTCCTCTTCTGAAATGGATGTAAACTTATTTCATTTGTGATATATTTTATCATGGTGTAATAATTAATACCATAACCGCACAAATTATCAAGATAACTATTAAATTTTGAATATAATTTTTGTTTATGACAGTCCCATGGAGTCAGCGTTATTTATTAAACTTGCTCTTCGCTTTCTTTTGATAAATTTATTATCAAATATATAGTGCAGTATTGATAAATTTTTCGCTTATAGAATTAGTGTAAATGTGTATTTTGTTATTTATTATGTCAGAATGTCTTTTGTTTTATTTCCTTTCAGTAAATTTATAACTTTTGAAAATAATCTTTTATTTTTATTTTTTTTATATAGTCTCGCCTCCCTTGTTGGGTTATCACGCCCCCTTAGGGGGGCGCGCCCCACAGTTTGATAAACGCTGGTAAAAACGCAAAAATGTCAATATTAAAGGCTTATGGAAACTTAAATAGATTTTTCTCTCTGCTTCAATCTTCTACCAATTATAGTCTTCCTTTTTTAACACTTTTTATTGATCTTGGACTACTTCAGACTACTTCTTCCAAATCTAGAAAGAAATAGAATATTTGTAGATTATACAAACAATTTTTCCCTTATTTTCCCAAACATTTTTCTTTACAATAGGAACCATCTTAAGTAACGATGATTTATGGAATCACTTCTTATCTATAATATGTTTCTTCCTTTTTTAAAAATTAGTTTGGAATTATATTTTACTTCGAAAAGCATGTCATCTTCCCTACTTCTGTTAATATATATAGAGAGAGATAGATAGATAGATATAGATATAGATATAGATATATAGATATATATTCGAATTAATAATAATATATTCCATAATTTATTTCGCATTATTACAGTATTAAAATATAATTTTCCTATTATGAAATATCTTTTTTTAATAAGTACTTAAATAAAAATATTGCAAGAATATATTTTTTTAAAATTTGTCGTAATATTATCCGAATCAGTTCGTCTGAAAAGCTACATTGAAAAAACCATCACTATCTAATACACCCAGAAAAAGTTTAAGAAGATAAAATGGAATATAGAAAAGGTGAAATTCCATATCTTCTTTTAATCCTTATATATTTTTTATATACCTTTGTGCTTTAAAACTGAATAATGGAAAACGTAAAGAAGATAGTTTTATCATATTTTTCTTTCTAACATTCCCATACCAATTACATTATTTCGAGCAAAGTACATTTGTATTTTCAAGACAAATCCGTTTCTTAAAAATGTTTCATTTCCTTCTCACTACGTTTTAGTATCCGTTTTTATTTGGTGGCTTTTGTTATCAACTGTTTTTCTCTTTACTGCATTGCGCGTATTTCAACCTCGAGGGCTAAAATGGATTTACGTCATACAGTTTCTTTAACGTAGCACTTAAATAACAAATTAGAAAAAAAGCTCCGAGGATAGTGATTTCTGTGTTATATTCTAAGCTAACATTTTACCCTCCTCTCCATTATACAGGATCTTTAATTTCCTGATCTATATAAATCTCCTGTTACTCTCCTCCTTCCCTTCCTCCATTGATTTCCGGACAATTCCGGAGAGATAAAGATATTCTATACAATTATTTTTCCTATCGTTCTTTTTTGAAAAACCGTGAGCTCAAATCCTTTTTTCCCCTTCGTTTTTTCATAAACTCACAATATTCTATGATAAAATGATGGCTTTTACGCTTTATATATGTGCATATAAAATAAAATTATGCTGGTTAGTTACTAAAATTTTTTAAAGAAATTAAATAACATTCTAAAGGTCTTACAGCATTAAATAATACATCGTAGAACCCTTGTGAATAGAACAAAAAGTGAGTGAGTGATAACGTTGTACTATGAAATAATGCGAGAGCTATTGGCGACGGACCTCGTAATTTTGAACCTCGATCACGTGACGAAGACGACACCTTAGCTAGCGCCCCCTCACCAAATTGCCTCATCATTCCCGCGGGAGGACTTTGAAGTCGACAAATTTAACGGGCATCAGCTTACTTTACACGGTGGGTCTCAGTGACACTTTAAATTAACAAAATTAAATTACTGACTTAATCTGTTTAATTTTAAATATTTCAACAAGTAAAAGAAAAACAATGCGCTTAGATATGTATTATTATTCAAAAATGTCGTTGCGTATGCACATGCCATAGAAAAAATATAAAAATTAAAAGAGCCTTCCGTAAAATATGTAAAACCAAAAAGAAATAAAATATTTAAGTTTTCGTTATTGTTTGCACTAATTTGTGAATTGACGATTCAAAATTACATTCTCTCTATTGTGATGTGGTCGTCGTGGTAAGCGCGTAATAATTATATGGTCGATTGAATTGTGTGTGCCAGGGCTTTTTTTTGTTTTTGCTTTGGGAGATTAGAGACCTACTAGAGTAAACACTAAAGGCCCGTAATTTACCAGAAAGAATGCACATTCAATCTGTCGTGACCCAAAGTTTACAAGAATGCATAGTTTGGAGAAGGGTGTAATCGCAAACATTGCCCTCTTTAAGGGTCGCTTTTCCGCTTAGGCACATGCCTTGGGTGCAAAAGGTTTGGAGACGCAAAAAATTGGAGGTCGAAAAAAGAGAAAAAGTTAAATTACTGCAAACGTTACCACTGCCAGCGAGTCATCTATGCGTTGTGTTTGTGTGAGTGCATAGAGAGAAAGAGTGGGCAGTGTAGTGCACCTGACTGATGAAGAGTCAACATTGTTTTTTCAGAATGCAGCCCAAAGTCAGTATGACAAAAAGATAAAGTATTGACAAGATTTCCTAGTAAGAGTTGTCTTTGTTGTAAAATTTTTGTCTTCAAGAGGCCTTCCATCCACGGGAGACGGCTAAAAACTTGGATATACATCAAACGAGCTTTCCTTAGGATTCCTTGATCTCATACGCGAGTTTGTTCTGTTTCTTGACCCTCACGATAGGTTGCGTTATCGGAAGGTGTACGTGTAGTAGGTTCCAAAGTAGTTCCCCAACCAGCAAAAGGAATTGCGTCTATCGTTAACACTTCAACTTCTGTTTCGGTATCATGAAGACCTCGCTTTCCTGGAGCGTATCGTCACAGGTGAGGAGAGCTAGTTCCAGAGACAAAGCGGAACAGCATGAAGTGGAAGTATGCGTCTGTCATCTTCTACCCCTAAGAAGTTCGAAGCCGTGGTGTCAGCAGGCAAGGCATTGCTTACCATCTTTTCGATGTCCAAGATCAGCAACTTGTTGAATTCCTCGAAAGCAGAAGTATCATTAACTCCGATATGCATTGTGAAATATTCTGAAGCCTACCCAGGTCCATCAAGAACAAAAGATCAGGGCTGCTCACAGAGGTTTTGTGGTTCTGTTCCATGATAACGCGCGTCCACACGTCTCCAGGGTCACACACGTGGAACCGGCCAAGTTCAAATAAAAGCAGCTTGACTACCCACCCTACATCTTGGACATGTCGCCCAGCGATTTCCAAGTGTTTAGTCCAATGGAAAAAAAAAACCTGAAAGGGGAGTGCATCAAATTGAATGATAAATAAAAGAATGTTCAGAAAGACTGGGACTCGTCACGACTACTTAAATTCTGGTAACAAGGAATCCTTCAACTCGTTAATCATTTGGACCGTTGTTCTCAGGTCTATAAAGTCTTCATTTATATCTACAGTGTCGTTTTGTACCTTTTCATTTGAACACCCTTTGTACATCAAGAAAAACAAGTTGGAAAGCCCGTATCCAAATGTAAAAGTAGCAATGAGAATTTATTTGAGTCTTCCTGTGAAAAACTGTGCAGCAGACAGAAGCTTTTATGTCCTTAAGAGAGTAAAGACTGAAATAAGATCTACTGTGGAAAATGAAAAGCTTAACAGTTTAATGTTTCTATGCACTCAGATTGATATTACGATGGAAATTGATTACAATGATGTCATTAATGACTTTGCAAAGATCAAACCTTTGTTCTACAAGTACAATGGCAGTGACTCAACAAAGAATATAAGAATGTATAAAAGTAAAAGGTAGTAAAACGATGAAAAAATTATGATAATTAACAAACTGTGAAAACAGTTAATATAATAATGTATAAATTATACTGTAATAGCAAACGATTTCATTAAAATTTTCTGTACTATTTTACAAAAAGGTGAGTGGGTGGTCCGTGATGCCGTAAGGTAAGAAAGGAACAACAGTGGCCAAATCATGCCACTTTTCTCTTGGTTGCTAGACCGGACACGGTGGTTCCGTAAGTGATGAAAGAACAAAAGCAGAATAATAGGAAAAGGGTAAGAGAATTAAGGGGGGATGGTGTTCTAGAAATATTCGGATGGTGCTCTGGAATATTTTTTCCTCTTCGTCCATATACCATAGAACAGGGGTGGCTAACCCAAGGCACGATGGAGTTGGGCTGTGGCACGCTAGGACTTACGGAAAATTTTAAAAATTGTGAAAAGATAATAAATAACCGTTTTTTACAATTTTATTGAGGTGGGATTGTCTCAGAAAAAAAGCCTTAAAATTGGATCAAAATATGTTATGAATAAATATTTTCTGCTATGAACATAATAAAATAAATATCACTCACACAAAACTATAGCTAATGTGCACCTATACTAACCTATTTTTGTTAGCATCTGTAAGAGCTAATCCTAATATGTCTCGGTAAAAAAAAGTAGTAAAAAAAAATTCAAAAGCTACAATGAGTAGATGTTGAGCATTTAATAATCATTTTGAATTAAATGATTTAAGCTACTCATTTTTATTTTATACTTAACCTAATTGGTTGAACTTGTAAAAAGTTAATCAAAATAAAACCTAAGTTTGTACTCGTCTAATTTATTATATTATTTTTAAATTTCGATCGAATAGACTCTTGCATTAAAAAATGTGCTATATGCGCTAAAAATCACACAATATAAGCTTATAAGTAACATTTTTTTCACTTTTCCATGTTTGTTTGTTGGAAAAGTTGAAGTGGCACGCATAATTAAATTTTTTTTATCAAACAGTGGCCCTGTTCCCAAAAAGATTGGCCACCCCTGCCATAAAATATCTTTTCCGTATAGATAGGTTTTGAAATTCAGAAGAAAAAAATTTTCCGTCCACCCTAATGTACCTTTTAGCAAAACACGCATGTTCAATAATATCGTTGCTATAGAATTACAATGTTTTTCTTGTAATATTTTAATATTGTATCTTTTGTAACAGTGTTTATGTAAGTGTCCTGCATTATAACACGGATATACATCTCATTAGGATAAGGAACTGTTTCCTTCCTAGAAGGATATAGTGACCTTAACATTTTATTCTCGCGTCAAATACTTCCTTTTTTATTTTATCGAATTGTTATTTCCGCTCATTAATTTGTAATTGATAAATTGGAAAAGAGAATAAAAGGGCTAAAACTCGTGTTTTATTTTACTGTCCTCGTAAATTTCACTGCAGTACAGGATCAAAATGAGCATCCTTTTGAAATCCTTCATTTTTCTTTTTGCTGTATTGCAAAGTAAGTTACTTTATGTTTATCATTATTTTGGGCACGTAAAGATGTTTCTTAATTAATTTATGCATTAATATATTCAATCAAAATTTTCCTCTATTGATTCATATAGTCCGATTTATTATTATAATTTCTGAATTTATGTACATGTATTTTTTATTATATTTTTAGTCCTATTTTTCTTCTCCACAATCTCACCATTAAATCTTACTGGGAGAATTTATTTAAAATAAAACATTCGGATATTATTTGTTACAGCATGCATTTTCTTTCATGAATCTTCATTGATTAAATCATAAAATACTTAACTTAGCATAAACAATTACGTATGATACTCGGTAACGGATAAAAATGTAATAACCCGTTTATATTTTTAAATTTTTTTCATCTAATTTTTTAAATTTCGTACAGAAAATTGAAATCAGAGAGCTGAATCTTATAATTAGTCTATTTTTAGTAAAGGTCACATTTTCAGTTATCGTAAAATCCGGCGTATAACGCTCAGTTTTAACACAAAAAATAAGATCGAAATTTACGGGTGTGCATTATACGCCGGGTATAAAATTGAGAGCTTTAACAAAAACACTTACATAAAATATTTACACTTTTATTTTCATGCGTCTTTGTTGCCTTTTAATTAAAATTGAATCACAGAAACAGTGATTACTACAAAAGATCTTGCTGCTTTTGATTTCAAATCACGGGTGCTTCAATATTTTGGTTTGGGTTTACCTGTAAAACTCTAGAATTTTACTATTTTTTTCTATGATTTAATCAATATTTTTGAAATATTGGTTAAGTCAAGTTTAAATAGGACTATATCTGATGGTATTTAATCTGAAGTGTTCGTCGTCATGGCAACGTTAAAAGTCAGTATAGGATTTTATTCTATAAAAGAGAGAGAGAGAGAGAGATTTCGGTTTATTCAATAAATAAATAAATAATGAATTTTTTAAAACATTTTTATGCTGTGTATAGGCTTTCGTTTCTGCATAGTAGTTTTATACATCTGATTTTTCCCCAAACTTTTAATAATGGATTGGATTTTCTTAATCTTCTACGGAAAGGAATTTTAGTAATTCAAACCGTTTCTTGTTTTCATAAAAAATTTCCTGATACTTATTTTACAACACTCAATTATTTGATAAATTCTCATTTCTGTAAATTTTGAGTTTTATGCAATAAATTGAATGCATTGTTTCTCTTTTATACCTAATTATGTAAATAGGCTAAAATCAAAAATTTGCTCAACAGTTTTTAAAAAATTGACTGTTTAAATTGAATTCTATTTTGAATATTTGCGCATATTTAATATATTTCATTGTTTTTATTGGTATTTTACAAATACCTTTTCCTTTTTTTGCTACATGCACTTTTTCATATAAATAAACTAACATGTTGTATATTAAAACACAATAAGTGACATTCGATAATATACCTTAAGCATCTACTGTAATATTTTATAAGCTATTGTTTGTGACGGTTCCATCTGAGTTCCTTCTACTAATAGTCCTTTTGGGGAATATCTGGTCTTTAAAAATTATTTCATTATAAAACCGCTTCGAAGAAGAAAACGTGATTATGTTAATTAAGACTACTCCAGATTAAGACTACTAGGTTTCAGGTTAGAGAGAGAGAGGATAGATTGCTATTGGAACAGAAATTAATCAAATTGAATGAGAATCGTGGATGGTTAATATTTGATAATTGAATTACTTAAGGTGACGAATTGTCTCTGGGATTAAGTCCAGATTAAAAAACTAAGGTTATCGCCTTGAGTAAGTATGGTTAGTATTAAAGTTTTTTCATATCTCGCTTACCTCGTTTATTGTCTGCATAGTGATTAATTGAGAGCATTTCTTAGACTGGATCGATTGCATTTGTGTGGTGATTAATATTGTGAATAAATTAGATTATTTTGTTGAATTATGACTAGTATTCCTTCCACCCCTCTTACACTTTTAGAAGTGGAGGCAAGACTATTACATGTTTTACTATTTCGTAAGCAATCGCTATAATAATTCATAAGATGCTGTTAATTCATGTTTTTGAAAAGAAAATTCCATACACAATTTGGGTAACAACAATAAATTAAAAAGCTGGTAGAAAATTAAGAAAAATTCTCATTCTCATCAGTAATGCCCAGAACAGCACTAGCAATCTAATAATTTAATTTATTTATTTATGCAATATTTGTTTCATTAAGCTGTTATAAGTTACGTGTGACAACTTAAATTTAATTAAAATCCGAATATTTGATTTCTTAAAATTTCTTCTCAAATTTATTAAAAGATTTTGTATCAGATTTAGCACGAATCATTAGTTTAAGTTTCTTTTAAAGGATTACAGTCTGCTAGATTATTTCATGTCTTAACTCCTTTTAATAATGATTTAAAAAAATATTGGTTGCATTTCGGTTAGCAGGGCGCAAACTGCCAAATATTGCTGTAAGCTCCAACTCCAATTACAATCATTTCTCGTCATTCATTGAGCGGTTTTTAATAGAAAACCAGTAAAGTATTTATAACACACACACACACACAACTAACAGTAAATTTCTCTTTCATATATGCTTTTTTTTGTCTTCGCCAAAAGGGTCCACTTGGCAAGATTTGAACCGGCTAACCTAAAAGTACCGAAAATTCGATGATACGAAACGTTAGCTGTGTTATCCAAGTAAATATTTAATCGTGGAGATTAAAAATATATATATATATTAACAAAATGTATAATTTTTTAGAAATTATATATATTTAACATAAGAAAAATCATTCTAATGAAATATTTCAGTTGCTATTGTGATTTGTTTTCATATTTTATATTTAATGGATTTCAAAAGAGTTTTGTTATATATATAAACCAATAGGAAAGTTAAAATATTGTTTTTGACATGATCTCTTTTCAGTGTCTATTGTTCTTATCAACAATTTTAGGTTACATGGATTTTTGGCTAACTTGAAAGAAACCGCTTATGTAACAGTTTAAACATTGAATATCGAATAAAAATGAAAATTTTCTTGTAATTTTATCAATTATGTTATGCAAAGTCTATTTTAATTAAGAATGTTTGCAACTCTTTAAATTTGGATAGACTTTTTTTGTTTGTTTTTGAAAAAGGATGTTAAATTCAAACAAGTGAGTTTATTTGTATAATTCTCTTTCGAAAAACGGAAGATCTTAAAATAATTTTGAATGTTACATTAATTAAAAAAATAACATTCAAACAGAGTTTTTGTAGTATAATTTTTTTTTTACCAAATAAAATCCATAAAGAAGTTTTCAAAATTCCTTCAATATATAAATGTAATTGACAGAGATAGATAAACATTTATTATTTTTTAGCTTTAGGTATAAGCTTTGTGAGCTTCAAAATTATAAGTACAGTAGAACGTCATTTATCCGAATCAATTGGGACCGGACACCGTTCGGATAACCGAATACGATCTATGCAGTATATGAAACCAGACACTATACGAATATTGAAAATCCTCACATGCGGGAAACGTGCTCGAGGAAAAGGCAAAATAGGTGCAAAATGTCGCAATTTTACCTTGATTGTGGGAAGATAATCAATTATTTTTCGCTGTACCATTATACACCTTCTTGTACGCACGATCAAGAACAACATCGTTTGCTTCCCTCAAGGTTGCGCCATCTTCTAAGTCAAGTTTTGACGCAAAATTTAAAATGGTTTCTCGGCTTTTTTTTATGTCAGAAATGGTTGACTTTCCAACAATATAAAACTGTGCTAGAGACGCTCCACTTTCTCCCTTCGCGAGACGGTTCAATATTTCAAGCTTTGTCTCTATGTTCAAAACGTTGCGCTTCCGTTTTGAATTCGAAACTATAGCAGCACACAGATCAACAAAATAGCACGTATACACTTGGAAACAAACTGACCTTATATGCCGCGGAGATGTTTACCAAATCACACAACTGAATTTCCCCAGATATCCCTTACCTTGAGTTTTCCCGTCACTATTGGCCTCACGCGAAACAACTGTTGAGCATTGCACTGTTCGAAAATGTATCCGGACTAAAGTCCGGATATCTGACGCTCCGGATAATAAACGCTCGGATAAACAACGTTCTACTGTAAATAAGTTAGTTTTAAATTACAATTCATAAGTAATTGTGACATTTGAAGAATTCAAGTCCGTCTTTTCCTGTAAGTTGCCACGAACCATAAAATTTTTGACGACGTGCTGTTAGTAAGAAAGTACCCTTTTTTCAAAGTAGATAATGTTTTCCCATTTCTTTCTTAAAAACGATATTTTCCTTAATTTTTTAGGTTACCCAGTATTGGGTATCTTTCAGTCCTGTGATATGCTGCGGTGCCATTCATCATCTCTCAGGGATCAACTAGAAGCAATTGACTGGGTGCCATCTACTGAAGAACATCTGGAAACCTTGTGTCCGTAAGTATGAAACAAAAACATCTAATGATTTGAAAAAGTCTTCTTCAGTGGAATGCACTTTTTTTCGTTGAATAAACGTATCTCAAACGGACAGTTCTGAACGGTTTAATTTACAGCAGAAGTTGGAAACCTTGTAGCTGTGATATGTTAAACCAATTGAACTATATGATTCAGGATGCCGCACACTGAAATATTTAAATCGATTCGATTCCCACGGCAATGTATACAGAGCTAGGTAATTATAGATCAATAATATGGACTTAGAGCAGAGGTTCCCAAACTTTTTTGCCTCATAGACCTCTTGCCAGGTTTTTCACTTTTGGGTAGACCCCTATTTACCTAATATTGAATTTTTGCAAATTCATCAACTTAAATAGGATTTTGACAGCTGGTATAGAGCTACTTACTTATAAACATGAATTCTACTGTAGGAAGAAGTTTAAAATCTAAGAAACGATTTAATTAACAAAACAAACAAACACCAATTAACCAAAATCTAATGAATGGACAGTGCTCAACTGGCTAAGAGAATCAAAATAAGAACAAACAATGGTTTTGAGTAGAGGGATGAATCTAATAGGATCTTGGCCACAGAATAAATTCTAAGATTTCTACCAGTCTTGGTTTGTGGGTTTGAATCTCAAGATCTCCTTGTTAGTGTCCATTCTTTCTTCTTTCCTTTGTTTTGGTTTAAGTAAACAAATAGGCACCCCTTTGGCTGAAAAGAGGCCTGCTTACAAAATTTCTCTGGTAGGAGGCACTCAATAATATGAGATAAATAATAGGTGCATATCTTTGGGCCAAAATTGCTGACATCTCTTTCTGAACTTTACTTAAGATCTCTGTTAGTGCTTGTTCTTTAATCGACATTTTTCAATGACCCTGTGAACTGATTTTCGTCTACTGCGATACTTCTTCAGAATAAAGCATTATCAAACCCACTTCAAAAATCTGGCAATGCAAAATCAGACGCTTAAAATGTTGGTTCTGTAGGTTAAAACTGTCTTATCCTGGCAGATTTTCTATGACAATTATGAGATTGGGAAAATTCATGACGTCCATTATAATTCTTTTAGTTTATTCTACCAGAAAAGCCATAAACGTAGAGGTCCTGTTTTTATCAAATTTATGCTGTCGCCTAGAAATACCAACTCCCCATTAAATTAGTGCAACAAATCTATTAAAGTCAGGTAAGTCTGGTTTCCATTTGATTTAATTTCTTTAAAATTAAAGCTCAGACCTGGTTGAATGAGATCTTGCCAATCGTGAGACTCCTTTACACCCTCATAGATTCCCAAATCATTTTTGCTAATGTGGATCCCTTGGAGGTCTTCATAGTTCTTGGGAACTTGATTTAGAGCCTTATAATTCTGACCATGCATCAGGAAAGATATTTATTAACAAAAATAGCAAATATAATATAACTATGGATCATCATATCTGGCAAGATATCCCCGTGGGTCAGTGCTCACTTTGAAGATTCTCCATAATGCACAAAATGACCTCTTTACTGAAGCGGCGCACGAAAATCGCGAAAGCAAGTTTCACGATAAATGCAGAAAACAGCAACATGCACCTGAATCCAAAGCGCATACTC
>BMAO01033882.1:0-109497 GCA_019973975.1 Trichonephila clavata | reverse complement strand
ACCCGCCCGCTTCGCTGGGTATTTCATGATGTTTTATAAATTTTTACTGCTTATATATAGTATAAATTATTGATATCTAAGTTCCTAGCATTAAGAATTCGATTGTATTGAAAAATATACTTAGACCTGTAACTGTCACCTCTTGATAAATAAAAAGGGCAGAACTCATCTAATTTGTATTTTCTAAAAATCTCTAAAATTGAAGTATAGAATGATGTTTGCTCTTTCGTAACCCAAAAAACCAAGTGATTCCCGTAAACCAATTTTCGTGCTGAATCTCTACTCCGTAAATTAAACATGCAAGCCAAATTTCAAGTCTAAATCAAACAGAAAAAAAACAAAAGTTTTACTATCAATATCCCCGTAATCTGGTGTGTGTTGAGAGCCGTTTTCCAAAATAACCTCTCTTAGCGGATTTCAATTCAACAAAAGAAAAATGCAAACCAAATTTCATTATTATAGTCCTTGTAGCTCGAAAAAAAGGATTTTTTTGTGTCAATACCTTCCAGTAACCCCTGCACCCTCCGCAGAACTTGATTTACTTAAAATACATTCTTAGTGCATCCCTATTCAAGAAAAGAAACATGCTTAAAAATTTCAAGTATATGGGTCTAACAATTAAAAACAGGAATTTTTTTCTGTAACTCCTCTTGACCCCTCGCAACCATCCTTGGGGTCAATTTTCGTTTTACTCTTTGTTAGATGAATTATATTCCATGAAAGGAACATGCCTACCAATTTTCAAGCAGGATGATCAAATAGTTTAAAATGAAAGTATTTTATCGTTTACGCCTCTTAATCTCCCGAAATTAAACTTAGTAGTTGATATTTCGCAAAACCCATTTTGTAGCGGTTCTCTACGAAAGGAATCTGCTTATCAAATTTCAAGACTGTACGTCTAATAGTTTAAAAATGGGGATAATTATCTATAACGCCACTTGAGCCCCCACAACGCCACTTTGGTGTCTGTTTTCACAAAACCCATTTTGTAGGGAATTGCACTCTATGAAAGAATCTGCTTAGCAAAATTTGTGCGTAAAATAAATTAAAAATGCAAAAAAAATATCAATAATGCCCCTTGAACCCCGCAACGCCACCTAGGGTCTATTTTCACAAAACACATTTCGTAGTGTATCTCTATTCTATGAGAGGAATCTGCTCACCAAATTTCACGACTGTGCATCTAATAGTTAAAAATAGAAATAATTAATTATATCTGCCCTAATTAACCTGCCCCCCCCCGCAACACCCCTTTGGGTTCAATTTTCCCCAAACCCGTTTTGTAACGGATATGTACTCCATGAAGAAACATTCCTACAAGTTTCAAGCAGGTAGAAATAGTTTAAAAACGAAAATATTTATCTCTTACGCCACTTATTCCCCTGCAACGCCACTTAGAGGTCTGTTTTCACAAAACCTTCTTATAGCTGATCTCTACTCTATGAAAGAAATCTATTTATCAAATATAAAGACTGTGCGTCTAATAGTTTAAAAATGGAAATAATTATCTATAACGCCCCTTAAGTCCCGCAACGCCACTTGGGGGCAATTTTTACGAAACCCATTTTGTAGCGTATCTCTACCCTATGAGAGGAATCTGCTTACTAAGTTTCAAGACTGTACGTCTAATAGTTAAAAAATCGGAATTTATAACCCCCTTAAACCCCCAACCCCGCAACACCCCTTGTGGGTCAATTTTTTAAAAACCCATTTTGTAGCGGATATTTACTCCATGAAAGAAACTTACTTACCAATTTTCAAGCAGGTAGGTGAAGTAGTTTAAAAACGGATATATTTATCTATTACGCATCTTAATTCCCCGCAACGCCACTTAGAAGTCTGTTTTCACAAAACCCGTTTTGTAACTGATCATTATTCTAGAAAGGAATCTATTTATCAAATTTAAGGACAGTGCGTCAAATAGTTTAAAAATGAAAATAATTATCTATAACGCCCCTAAGCCCCTGCAACGCCACTTAGGGGACGATTTTCACCAAACTCATTTGTAGCGGATCTCTACTGTATGAAAGGAATCTGCTAACCCAATTTCAAAATTGTACATTGAGTAGTTTAAACATGGAAAACACTTATTTATAACGCCCCTTAACCCCCGTAACGCCCCTTGCGTTCTCGAATTTCGGAAATCCTTTCTTAGCTGATGTCTACTCTATGAAAGGAAACATGTCTACCAAATTTCAAGTATGTAGGTTGAATAGTTCCAGAGATATCGTGATTAGTCAGTCAGTCAGTGAGTGAGTCGCTTTTCTCCTTTATATATATAAGATGAGAGCAAGGTTATTTTTAAAAAGAAGCCATTGAATAAAAATAAAGAGATTTTGAATTTAAAACTCTAAGATGCATATGCTTTTCAGGTTGCAATCTAAATATTTCTTTAAAACAATTTTATTTTTATTTATAGCTGCTGCATTTGGTGCAACAGAAGCTGTTCCATCACGATCAATAACGAAAGACAGTATCGACAGAAAAAATACATTCCAGATTGGTGCGATAAAAAATGGGCTGAAAATGGTGAAAAAAAACTTTGTAATTGTATATTTTATTAATATAATGCTAGAAATTATTTCATTTATATGTTCTAATTTATTTGAAATGTACATGTTTGTTAAAGGTTTGTGCTTCTGCTATCCTATAAAATTTTATATTAAATTTGTTTTATAATTTTAAAAACAAAGAAGAGTGGCTTGTTATTTTTTCAATGTTTTATTTAAAATTGGAAATAAAAGATTTTTTTATATGAATATACTTATGTGTGTTTTTATAGTTTCCCTCTAATTAATATACATATACTTAGATTTTTTTCTCCGCATTATCTATAGACAATAAACAGCACTTCAGTAACAAAATTTATTTTAATGCATGGGATGGGAAGGCAATTTACTTATGTTCTGAATACATTTATATATAAAAAAAATTACAAGCATATGATATTTCAAGAACCCACTGTATTAAATTATACATTTCTCAAACCATTCTCTGATGAGTCATTCAAATATAGGACACTATTAATTATTTTAGTAAAAATATATTACTCCAAATCAAGATTGGCAGTGCATTGATTCAATTTTTTATATCTATGTCTAATGTATTCCATATCAAAATTTTCTCACAAAAGAATTTTTTAATATTAGCAGAGATTATCTTTTTAAAGCTAACAAAAGCAATTGTTCTTAACTTTAGGTTTATATGCTTAGATTTTATAGTCACTTCAAAAAGAAAAAGATTAAATATTCAGTTAAATTCATTGTAGAAAATTTTTTAAATGTATTTAATTTCATTATATTTTAGTAGCAGAATTATGAAATGAGTAAAACAGATTCACCCTTTCATCTTTTCATTTGTTGTTTAATATTATTGCGAATAAATAAATGATAAATTTCTTTTTACTTGTTCATATTTAATCGATTTCAATAAATATTGAGTAAATTCACATGAGTTTTGAAAAATATGATACACTATATATATAAATATGTATTGCAAAAGTATAAAGGAATTTTGGAACTAATGAATTATTGTAGAATAATAATAATTCAAGTGCATTTCTTGTACACTAGTCTTAGAACTCACCATGTAGAGAGCCTGATGCATGTTATAAATGTTGAGGCCCAATGTCCTCATATTAGTGTGAGAATTTGAAGGGTTCGCTGCTGCTTTAGTGTTGCATTTGCCACTTGACTGAAGTTCAAAATTATGAGGTCTGTTAGCCGAATGTTTCTTCTAAATGTTAATAAGAAACAATCTATTGAATTTTTTATGACTTATATAAAACTGTAATACAAACAAATTTTAATCCTTTTGTAACTCACAGGAATTTGCAGATAGCTAATGACTCTTTCAGGTCATATGCTTCAGATTATTCCAATCCCAAAAAAGAGAAAGTGCAATCCAGCATGGTTTATTTTTATAATGTTCCTTTTTTATTCATCGATAGCAGTTATTTATTGTATTTGTATCTTTTTGCAATCAATTACAATTCTCATGCATCATAAAAGTTTGAGGTATCTAGTATACCTACAACAATGTTTTTTACAGAATCAGACCATAAAAATATCTCTAAATTCTTTTCTCCAATTTTTTTTTAAAGATATAAATTTCAGCATTCTATAACGGCTTCCCAGATTCTAATTCAGTAGATAAGCTTTCCGATATTTTGGAACAATATAAATTTAAACCATAAGTATTAACACACATTAGGACACAATGTGTGATAATATGAAAAAACATTTAGAGGCCTGCCATGCTGGCAATGTCCAATTTCAGCTGCATATTCAATTCCTGTTTCCAGTTAATTGCTTGAGTGCTGAAGAACTTTCATGTATTTATGCTAAAAGTGTGCAGTGAAATGTGCTGTTACTTTTTCAGGAAAATAAAACAAAACAGTTATATATAGCATCAATTATGTAACAAGTCATTTTGATCAACAAGAATAATTTTTATTCTCACTTATAAAAATGTTTTGCTGCACAAATTCCATGAATTTCTTTTTTACATATAGCGTAAAGCAAGTAGGATCATTTAATTTATTTGTCTTTTTTTTTTTTTACTGCATACATCACATTGTCACAGGTCTTACCCAGGCAATTTTTTTAAAGAAAGTTTTTTACTTATTGGTAGTTTTCTTGTCTTATTTTTGCTTGCTAATCATTCCTTCTCAATAGCATCAATGATGCTCAATTAAAGTGCTACTTCTAATTCTTATAAAACAATGAAAAGTTTTTTTTTTCTACAAATAAATGAAAAACACAGTGGTGGTGATCAGTAATATACTAGAGCCGTGGATGGTGGTACAGTAAAAAAAAATGAGCCAAGTATTTATATATTTTGAATTATTACTATTATTTTTTTTTGTATATAATTTTTTTTTGAAAAAATTATCTCTTGTCCTTATAGATTTGATCATGATTTTAAAAAAAATATGTCAAAATGTTACCTATCTTTTTATATAGGCTCTTTTTTTCTACTGTACTACAATTTATGGCTCTACTATATTACTGCTTATCACTGTGTTATATTTTAATTTTTATTATTAAAAACTGCAATTGAATGAAATTAATAAAAACTGCTGTGGTAATAGCTCCTTGCTGCACTCAAATGGTTAAAATTCATCATATGGAATTGTTAAAACCAATCTAGTGTTTAGTAAATTGAAGCTTTCAGTAATGATCATTTTAAGTTGGAATAGTAAAGTACTAACCCAGGTGTTATCCTTTATCTGGTTATTTCAGTACAGTTAGGTCTTTCATCATAACTCTTGTATATTTATAGAGTGAATTTTAACTCAAACCACCTGTAATCCTTACCACAGCTAAAATTTTTAAGGCACTGAGGGCATTAAATGCTAGTCTGGAATTTAACTGACCTTATTACCAAAATATTCAAAAATTACTACTAAACTATTTTTATTTATTTATTACAATTAAAACCTATTATTACAAATTAAAATGAACACATGTAGCAAATATTTGTAATGATCGTTATTTTGTCTCATGGGTTACCTATAGCTGGCTCTCTGAACTGGGCAAGAGACAAACCATACATATACATAATCGAATGATATTTCTCCTCAAAAACGAAGTTTGATCACTTCAACTCACGTCAACTAACGGTAGAGTACATATGATTATGAGGAATAACTAAAGAAAAAGAGAAAAATTAAGCATCTATATATTGTTTAAAAAAGAAAGTTGCGCACACAGTAAATTTAAGAAAAAACGTAAACCTGGACTTTAACAATTTTGATTAGTTTCAAAAGTGGTCACTTGGCCGCTCTCTCTGGTAGGTTTACTGTTAACCACTTATTGGGTCTGATTAAATACCAAAAAATTATGCTATACACCAGGGGTAAGTAGACTTTTCCAGAATAGGGACTACTTCTAATTTTTTCAAGTTGTTGCGGCTCACCCAATGGCTTAGGTATGGTGAGCTAAAAGAAAAGTCTACAATATATTTATCATAACTTGGTAATAAATATCGAATTTTTTTTCGTACTTACCTGCATAATAAAAACAACTTACTTTTTTAAAACTGCTTTTAAACCAAAACGTAAGGTACAAGCATAATAATAGTCACAAACATAATATCAAATGATGCATTTATTATCAAACATTTCAAAATACATTAAATATTAATGATACTCGTCTATAGTTCTCGTAGTTATGATCAGTAGAAGACTTAGTTTGTATATACTGTCCGCCAACCTTGAATATCTCAGTATATAATTACTAGCAGCTATGTAATCTTCAGGCGGTCACCCGTCTTTGGTGATCTACTTAGTTCCCACCCCTGCTGTGTACGTGATTCAGTGTGCTTATATTAACTTGAAACATTCTTATGTAAAATTTGAATGCTTGAGTCTTGTAACTGGTTGTTGTCGTCGTGTGTTTTTATTCAGGGATACATATTGCAGCAGGTTGTTGTTTTGTACTTTTAATATAGATATGCGACTTAACGAGACAGGTATTTGTACAGCATATTTAAGAATTTATTTCTATTCAATTTTGGCTTATTTATTGTTTATTTACGTTATATTTAGGTATTTGTACAGCATATTTAAGAATTTATTTCTATTCAATTTTGGCGTATTAATTGTTTATTTATGTTATACTTAGGAATTTAAAATGATTGGTGCGCGGAAGCCTTAATATCGGTGATTAAGATTTTAATTTGTAGTTGCATAGTTAATAAAATTATTTCTCTTGTAGCTTTAAGTGAATTGATTCGTATACACTTACTTTTTTAGACTCGAAACATTAAAAGACTGTGGTATAATTTAAAAGAACATTTAAACTTAAAACACATATCTTTTATAGAAAGACTTTATCCTAATAAGTTTCTCTGCAATAGATTCTGGGAGTATTTTATGTCAACATAAAAGTATTTTTATTCGAATTTACATAGACAGAGTTCTAAGTCCTCCCTTACGCACAGTAGCGCACACAAAAAGTTTTTCAAGGGTCGAAGTCCCCCAACTCGTATCATACCTCAAGACAACACCAATTGATTCTTCTGATTTTGTTAACAAAAAACAGCAAAAAATAGATTATTGAATTAATAATTAGCATTAATTAATAAAATGAATTGTTAATTACAAGTACTTAATTAAATTTTACGTTATATATGTGTAGGATTATCATCAATTAAAAAAACTGAAGGGCTTTGGAAAGAAGGGTTCCAGACCCCTAGGATGTGAAAAGTGTGAAAGCCCGTTCAGGGTGTCAATCTCATCATCTGATTATGGTTTGTTGCTACATGAAGCGAAACGAACTGATTAACTGTTAATTACTTTGTTGTTATTTGACAACACTATATTGTTATTCCATTCTATTTATATTTCCGAGAATGTCGTGTATCAATGAGTCTTATTAAACGCTCTCTTTCGGTAACAAGCAATATTAAAGTTCATTTGCTCTTTTATGATTTGTGGAACATCGCTTAAACCAAAAGCAAATATTCCGAACCCGCATGGTAGAAATTTAATGTCTCCCATTCACGCAGCAGTCACATCCCAAAGGTTACAAGTTACAAGACTTACGTCTTGTAACTTTGAACCTTTGGGAGCTGGAGTCAGTTGAAGAATCGCAAAGTACGACGCATGTCCGGAAACTAAGTACCGCTACGATAGTATCGCAGTTCAGCATTTGCGCACACGCATCTCCGTTTGATTTTCAATCCAGTGACGCTTTTTTAGCCTGTGTTGATTTTACACGTGTTAGTGAGCATTTAAATGTTTAAGACGTCGATCCCACCGACTGTAAAGTGCGTTCTGTACACGGACATCTTAAGGAATAGACCCAAGACCTCGTTTCGTTCTTGATTCAATCTTAATTAGATCATGATCTGGATAGTTTTGAGTTGAATAGTTGAATGTTATTCCCTCGCATATTTTCCGAAAAATGGAATTTCAAAATGCATGTCAACTGGCAAAAGTGGTAAGACTGCATTATTATGCGATGACCCTTGTCCATAGACCTAGACCTAACACCAAAAACAATCATTCAACTCATTTAGTCGAAATGCGGCCATCGGTTGAGCAGGGGTGGTGCCTAGATTTTTGAGGTGGTGAGTCACGTACATTTATTTGTTTCAAATGAGCGTTTGAACGAGTATTTGATTATGCATGCTGTATATTGTCTACTTTTGAATATCTCAGGTAGGACCTACTTTTGCACAGGGGCCCAAAGCCTCAAACAATCGTGAAGATTTCTCTGAGCTCAGGGGCTCAAAGAATCTTAAGACGACCCTGGTTCTGTAATCCGTTTTTTTTTTTTTTTTTTTTCCTTTCTTTTTGGACGCAAGGAATATTAAACTAGTTGAAATTCATCTTCAACTTGTAGAAATTGGTGGTGAAAATGTAATGAATGGTAAGAAAGAAGGTACGACAATTCAAAGATGGGTGTACCAAAATTCATGACGAAACACGGAGTGGGCGGCCTTCTGTTGTCAAATGTAGTTTGGTTGATGAAAAGAATGAGAAAGAGTTCGTTAAAACGGGGGGTTCACAATAAGATTGCTTTGTGAAGAGTTCCCGCAAACCGCTGTTCAGCACTGGCTCTCTTCACTGGCGGTATCTTTCTTTGAAGCTATATAAACTGCTCCTCATCAGCCGTAACGATGATACGTGGCCTCCAAGCTATAGGGCCCCTAAATGTGCAATATTTTGATACTCTCATATCAGATTTATTAATATGATTATTTTTATTTTCCAAAAAAGGGCCTCTGAGGAATTTTGAGATACCGGGCCCTTTAAGTACTAGCTACGCCAGTGCTTTGAAGAGAGCGTATACAAATTGGCTTCCCGAGATATGACAAAAATTTTAATGGTGGTAACTGTGTAGAGCAAGTAATGTAAAAATAAAAATAAAAAAAATTGAAGTCAATTCCTACTTTGAATGGATGAATAGAAAGTATTTTATACTAAAACTATTGAAAATTTGAACAAGATATATATAAGTAAATCTATACAAATAAATAAAATTGAATGTCTGTTTGTAATTTCAAATTAGCAGCTTTTTACTTAATGCACTAAAGTATATACGGTACTCATAACAAAAAACCAATTTTTAAAATTTGTTGTCTGTCCTATCTGTCTGTCTGTTTGTTCGGCTAATCTCGGAACGGCTGGTGCGATTTTAAAAATTCTTTCACTAATGGAAAGCTACATTAATGGGAGTAACATAGGCTATATTTTATTCCGTATTCTTACGGAACGAAACTATACGGGTGAACGTGAAACTGAATGCCAAGATGAACGCCAAGCTGAGCTAATGAAGTCGTTGTTTTGGTTACTGGCGACCGATGCTCTTCATGAGACATAACAGTGTTACGCGCACATGATAATACGCTGACACATGCCATATATTTTTTTTTATAATAGTTATCTCACTGTTCAGTTAAGTAGAGCATCGGCTGTTTCGTATGCACTTTTAAAAATAATAAATCAAGGCTTCATAAGCAAAAAGCAATGCAAGAAACAAAAAATTGATAAGTTTTACGGTTAGTTTTAATCCTTTCTTTTTTTTATTTACATTTTTAGTCACATTTAAACAATAGTTATTATTTGCTTAATATTTATATTGTAATCGAAGAATAATATTTTTCAAGGTATCTTTCATTTTTCTACCTCTCTGTTTTTCTTAATTCAAATTGTTCTTAATTTCTTAATTGTGAGTTTCTTTAATGTGGCGTTGCGGGGGCTCAAGTGGCGTTATAGATAATTATCCCCATTTTTAAACTATTAGACGTACAGTCTTGAAATTTGATAAGCAGATTCCTTTCGTAAAGTAGAGAACCGCTACAAAATGGGTTTCGCGAATATGAACTACTAAGTTTAATTTCGGGAGATTAAGAGGCGTAGTTGATAATATTTCCATTTTAAACTATTTGATCATCCTGCTTGAAAATTGGTAGGCATGTTCCTTTCATGGAATAGAGTTCCTCTAACAAAGAGTAAAACGAAAATTGACCCCCAAGGAGGGTTGCGAGGGGTCAAGAGGAGTTACAGAAAAAAATTCCTGTTTTTAATTGTTAGACCCATATACTTGAAATTTGTTAAGCATGTTTCTTTTGTTGAATAGGGATCCACTAAGAATAAATTTTAAGCAAATCAAGTTCTGGGGGGTTGCAGGGGGTTACTGGGACGTATTGACAAAAAAAATTACTTTTTTCGAGCTACAAGGACTATAATAATGAAATTTGGTTTGCATTTTTCTTTTGTTGAATTGAAATCCGCTAAGAGAGGTTATTTTGGAAAACGGCTCTCAACACACACGGGATTACGGGGATATTGATAGTAAAACTTTTGGTTTTTTTTCTGTTAGATTTAGACTTTAAATTTGGCTTGCATGTTCAATTTACGGAGTAGAGGAATCCACTTGGTTTTTGAGTTACGGAAGAGCAAACATCATTCTATACCTCAATTTTAGAGATTATTAGAAAATACAAATTAGATGAGTTCTGTACTTTTTTTTTTATCAACAGGTGACAGTTACAGGTATGAGTATATTTTTCAATACAATCGAATTCTTAATGCAGGACTTAGATATCAATAATTTATACATATATATAAGCAGTAAAAATTTATAAAACATCATGAAATTCCAGCGAAGCGGGCGGGTAACAGCTAGTATATATATATATAGAAAGAGAGAGTGAACTAATAGTAGGAATTGAAAAAAGAGCATGATTTGTCTTCATTGTTGTAACAATGCACATCCGGTTTGGCTAAGAAACCGGTTTTCGACGCCAACTTTAGTCATTGTCTTAACAGTTACATTGTTATAACAATGGAGACGAATCTAAGTTATCGTTGAAAACCGGTAATTAATTTAATTAATGATTTAATATTTTAATACTTAAAAACTGTATTAACATCAAGCGTCATCCAGTACAAGTTTAAAAAAAATATTTGAACTTGATTGGATGAATAGAAAGTAATTTATTAACGATTGAAAATTTGAACAAGATAAATATATAAATATAGAGAGAGTGTGAGCTAACAGAGGAATTGAAAAATAGTTTCAAATATGCTCTTTCATGTAAAAATAAATTGTTTTGAAAAAAGATTTTTTTTATGCGAGTGTTTTTCAAAAATGTTACTTATTTTCTGGACATGCCTCAAGTATCATAAATAGCTTAAAACTTGGGGGGGGGGGGAACACCGCGCATATATTATATTCTTCACGGCGTATCTTTAGTGACCCCAGGATTCGACAACGCTGGCCCCGAATTATTGTTTAGAACTACAAAGTGCAGTAAAATTTTAAGTCTTCTATATTGCAGAAAAAAATATTCAAAGCTGTGCTTTGATGTGAATATTTCGCTTCACGTAAAAAAAACAACGGATTCCGTATTCATAGATTTCATCAATTAAAATGAAAAAGGGGAGAAAATATTTTATACATCACTGATTGTCAGACTTATAGTGTTTTTAAAGATGAGAGAGATGCAGGATTAAAATACTTTAAACTTCTCCCTCCTCTTTTTTTATATAATTCTTCAAAAATAGAAAACATTTTTTCCCCCTATGTTTTCAAAATCACACATATGTACATAATATTTTAGTTAGAATTGTTTTTATACTTTCATACTTTTTATGCAATGTATTAATTTCAAGTGCATTTTTACGTGTATGAAAACTTTAAAAAAATATATACATTAAAAATTATATATTTTAATAATTTGCCTACTTTGCGATTACGATTAAAAACGACTTAAATTTCTTAATTTTCAAAACAAATGAACCGAGACAACATAAATCGTGATTCGAAAAATCGTTAATTCCAGTGTTCTGACGTGTTGCTATTTTTAACTTCAATTACCTCTACTGTCTTAGAAATGGTAAGCAATTTTTGTGAGAATTTACTTATTTTGCAGCCATTTTCGAATTGAAATTAATATTTTAAGTGCAGGAAATTAATATCTTGAGTTTAAATGCAATAATTTCGTTTTCCTTATGGAATTGTATTGTTAAATTACATATTCTAAGTATAGGATTTCTTATTAATTTTTCATTATCGAAATCTTCTACGTATGAAATATCAAATACATTATTCATTAATGTGCTTTTCCTTTTATTTTGAATTTAAGCGTTTGTTTTTATTTATATTTCTTTTCTGTTCTAGAACACACGTTCTATATATTTTATTATTATTTATGTATTATCGTCTTTAATTCTTGTAGCGTAGATAAAAAAAAAACGCGGAATTTTTGTGCGGTTTAGAATATTCGCTTACAAAGCTAATGTCGTTACCATGGTAACCGTTATTACGTCATACGGAAGGAAATTGCAGCCAATTAGAATGAACAGATTTGAGGTCTCCCAATTTTCTTTGGAATGTGTAGGTTGAGCAAGCAAAAATCAAATTTTTGATGCAATATATATTTTTTTTCTTTTCAAAACTGCATGATTTCAATTTGTAGTGTTCTTTAGCTGATTGCTTCAGTTGGAAGCGTGAAATTGGAGAAGTATTTTTGAAATAATTATTTCGAAAACATTCTGCTGTTTCATTTTTTTTCACATTTCGATTTTAAATTGCGTCGTTAATTTCTTATATTGCAATAATCCTTCAAACTATTATTTTTTCCAGAACTGTGGGATAAAAAAAGATGTTTGCAACTGCGCTTGATTTCGAAAATTTAGATTTTAATTAATTTTTCTTTCTGTGTGTGTGTGTGCAATATACGGTGACAAATTTTGTGAGAAAATTCTACAAGATTCATACTAATTTACTGTGATTTAATACCCGGGGAATATAGCATGTTCAGTTTTTTTTTTTTATGTTTAACATCTTTAATCAAAAATTTTTAAGATTAAAATTTAATTTATTTAATTAAAATTATTTTTGAATATTACATAGTAAGAACCGATTCACAACTATTCGTAAAAACTGTTAGTGATTTTATTTGATAAACATCAATTTGATTCTGAAGTTTTTTATGGAAATCCTGATTTAGTTTTAATAATTAATAAGAAGTGGAAAATTGAAATATATGATGGCATATGCAACGTATTTATTTTCAGATCATTTAAACTAAAATGAAAAAGAATTCATTTTTGAAAAAAATTTATTTCAGTTAATTTTAAAATGAACGTAGGGCGTAAATACACTGATAGGAGGAAAAAAATTCCAACAGCAAGAGAAAAATTATTGTAGACTAACCAAACTTCAAGAATACATTTGTGTTGGAAATATATTTAATTTATTAAAGTTTCAAAATCGCAGGTTAATGAAAGCGCGAGAAAAGCCATTTCAAATGTGAATGATGGTACATTAATAATCGGTGTTAACGCCAGAATGTTGAATGCAAGCATGGAAACGTGCTTGCAATGTGTGGTACAGGTACTGGACATCAGTTTGCGGCTTGAACTCGATTGGTTAATTTTAGGGCGTTAAGTTCTTGTTGTGGATGACGCTGTAGTTGCCGTCCAATGATATTCCATTCGTGCTCGATTGGAGAAAGATCTAGTGATCTAGCAAGCCAAGACAACGCGCCAACACTCTATAGAGCATGTTGGGATGTAGCAATGGTATCGGGGTGTGCGTTATCCTTTTGGGGAACATTCATTGAATAATGTTCATAAATAGCAGCACAACAGTTAGAATCACTAAGCTGGCGTACAAATTTGCAGTTAGGGTGCGTGGAATAATTACAAGAGTTCTCGTGCTATCGTAGAAAATTGCTTCTCAGGCGAAAAGTTGAGGTACAGGTGCTGCGGTCTCCAATCTTTAAATCTCCATGGTCGAGAAAAAAATAGTTTTATATCTGGTGGGCCACTAATATGAATTTAGAGAAAAAGAGAAATACTTTGATATAATAATGATCAGAAAACTTTCAGTTTATTTATATAAAATGCACACATTAAGGGAACCAGGACATCATACACATTCAAATTTGAATTTTAGTTAAGATTTTTCAATTTTAGTATTAAAAAATAGTGCATATTTTTCTGAATCTAAAAATGTATAACACAAAACGTTCGTCGATAAAATAACCTTAAAATATGAAAAAAGTGATTGACAAAAATGTTAACAAAAATATTTCGTTTTTTTTTTTTTTTTTTTTTTTTTTTTTTACGCTTTTTCTCCAAAGCATTAATTTTTGCTTTCAAGATTCACTTTAAAAAAAAAAAACTTTTGCTCTATAAGGTTCCAAATTTTTTATACTTCTGTACGGGATACCTGTGCATATAGTGACCTGTTTTTTTTTAGTCGATTAGGAAAAAGTTTTTTAAGAAATAGTTTTATGAGTAAAAAAAAAAAAGGGGGGGGGATTAAAAAATGTTCAAAATTATAAAGTTTCATAGTTTTTTTTTAAAGAAACTATCTTAATATTTTATTTAAAAAATAGGTTCATTATATTTTGTGTATTGTTTTTTATGTATGCAGTTAATATTTTACATATTAAAGAGATACTTTTTTAAGAAATGGTACCTAAGCATAAGCATGTATTATGAGATCTCAAAAATTATATGACCAACTTAAATTAAACAGAATAAAAAAAAATTTTAACTAAAAATTATTTTTGTATTTCTATAGAATGATTAAAGATCTTTATTAAGACCACAACAAAATGTCAGCTCTTTTTGAAATTTTTAAAGATATATGTATGTACCAAAAACAAAGAGTCTTATTTTTGACATTTTACTCTTGCGAGCATGTCCTGGTTCTCTTAAATGCCACACAATTATAGATTAATTATATATTTTTTTTAAAAAATTAAAAATTTTAGCATTTTAGATTTTTAATGTAATGTTCCAATTTTTCAGCCGACCATCAAAAATTTTTCTCAGCCCATCCGCTGATTTAAAGTAATCTATCATTTTTTTTAACACGGCGGGGAATTTTAATATAAGATTTTCCTGCTTCGCTTTTTGAACATCTCTCTCTTTTAGACTTCTTTTTTACACATTAGTAGCATATTTTTTAGAAAATACTTTGTCACGATGAATTATTGCTGAGATAATTTTTAAGTTCAAATAGAACAGCTCTGAGAATGAGTGATTCAAACTAGTTAATATTGAACAATTTATGTGATCAATCCAATCATTAAGGCGGACGTTTCTAGCATTCACTTTTGTGTGCCTCAAAAAAAAAAAGACATTTCTATCTTTTCTGGAAGAAAAAAATCTGAATTCAAAATGTCAAACTGTGCGACAGAAGTTCAATAAACTGTTCTTCCCATTTTATCATTAAAGGGAGTGCTTAATTATAAAGAGAAAAAAAAAATCGTGCTCTAAATTTTATTTATCGAAATTTGATTGATGTCCATCCTTTTTTGTCCTAAAAGTTTGTTCTACAAAGTTAGAAACAAATTGCAACAAATCTTCGTTGATGCTCTTTTGAGTGCTCGAACTCTTTGCGCCATTTTGGAAATTAGAAATCCGTGAAAGGACTTCGACCTCTGGTTTTGTTTGTTTGTTTTACTTTATTTTTTTTAGAAGAACCCTTTTTTTTCTCATGATCTTTTGCTGATGTTTAATGAGATTTCTTTTGTACGCTTAGTATAGACTAAATTATTGTTACTGCTTGTACAATTATGATCAGTGCAAAGTGGAATGTGCAGTACATTTAAGTGCAGTAATTAATTACATTGTTGTTAAAATTTATTTGCTTATTCGTTTTTTTCCCTCGCTTTATTTTTTAATATTTCAAATATATATATATGTATGTATGTTACCGTCAAAGTGTATAATAAAGTTATTTCATAGAATAACTAGGTATTTCATGAAATAACTAAACAAGTCAGTTAAAGTATATAATAGGTGGACAATTTCATACTTAACCTAGTTATTCAATAAAATAACTAATGATAGATCGTTAAAGTGAAAAAATAACAATTTCAAAGTTAATAATAAAGTTAATTTATAAGTTAAAATAAGTTAATATATTTTAAAGTTTTACTGAAAGTTAATTTTAAAGTTTAACCTTTTATAATTGATTATAAAGAGCTAAAATCGCTCGGAAAAATACAATTTATCCCTACTGCGGGTGATTAATTGATAAATAATAAGGAAATTCTGTGGATATAAGTTATATTATTGCTCAAATTGCTAACATTAGTTAAAGAGAAAGGGAGGGATGAATATGTTACATATAGAAATAGCTGTATTTAAATATTATCAAATAATACATGCTGGGAAGAAAAACTGTTGCTTTATGAGAAACCTTAAAAACATTTAACTTGATAAAACATTTTATTAAATAAATATGTAAGAATATTCATTTAAATTTTATAAAATACCTTTATTTTACTTTTTTTTTTATAAATGCAAGGATTGCTGTGGGGACACTTTGAGTTGCTTTGCATGTTATTTTTGAAACAAGAGCACACTTTTTACTATTACACATTTTTTTTACACGAGCTATTTTTAAATCCTTGTTCACTGCCGCAACTTAGAGCTAATTCAACATATCGAAGCGTTGTGTCAATATTCAGAACTTCTTCAATGGAAATTAATTGTCGCTCATGTATACTGAACTGAGATCTATTGTTTTATTCTGCCATCGCTTGTTCCTAATCAGAAAAATCTTTCCCTAAAGTAGCTACAAGTGGTTAAGAACTAACTAAAAACAGCTAAAAAACCGATTCAAAGAGCTTCTGAGAGCCTTATTTCATCTTTAACGATCAAGTATTCGTTATTCTATAGAATACCTTGTTTAATCGTAGAATTCAATAATTTTATGTACTTTAACTGACTTGTATAGTTATTTCATGAAATACTAGTTATTCTATGAAATAAGGGATTTCACACTTTAACGGTAACGTATATATAAAAAAAGCTTAAACATTTTTTATTTTTATTTTTTATTTATTTTTATACGAAAGAACATTTCTGCATTATCGATTTACACAAAAGATTTCTGAACTAAACTTCAACACATATGCCTTTCTTTTTTTAATTTTTGTGTGGTAATGCATATGAAAATATTCTTATTATCGTAAATTAAAATATCTTCTTCGTAAAACACAGAATATAATTCCTTATAATCGAGTTGACACTGAAGTATTAAGTTTATCGTATCGAATAAAATGACCTGTTGCCAATCCGAAAAATATGCTACCACAATATTTTCAGTCAACGCTTTGTCAATTAACAAAAGATAAATGTAATTTGCTTCGATTTCGACAATAACAATAAAATGTCTTTTTTATACAAATTTTTGAAAATTTAGTTTTATGAAGCATCTTTGCCTAAAGAATTTTAAAGCATTGTGTGTTTGCCAAACTAACATTTTTCAAATCTAAAAATGGCTATTTGAATCACACACTGAAATCATTAAACTGGTCTAGAAAAGTGCTTAAAAAATTAGTATAGATGCTGTCTTTTGTATCGAAATGTAGGTAAAATAAAAGTTTGATGATTATTTATTAAATCTATCAAAATATATTTTCTTTTATCTTTACAATATGCTGCATGTTATTTCTCTGTATTCAATTGGTAAATGAATAATTTACTTTCCGGGATTTCTAAGTATAGCTGATCAATATTTAACAAATCCATCAACAATTAATGAGAAATTCTCCCTGGATAATTTGTGTTTGGAAGAAATTTCTTCGATGAGTTAAAGGTAGATTTTAAATTTAGAGCAACTCAAAATCAAACAATAAGAAACCGTAAAATTTAAAAGCCGTTTACAAATGACACTTTAGAACAATTAATTATATTTTTTAATTAGATTAAAAACTATAAACAAATGTCAAAGCTTCCTTTAGACACTATTGCGGTTAATACTAGAAGAAGTTAATTCGACGGACGCCTTTAATTCTTATAATCACTCAAATAATCAAAAAGATCTGTCGTGACATATAACCTCCCCTAAGATTATCATCTCCCCGTCTACCGTTACTTGTTTCTGGACGTGTAGGCGGATTAACGAATTCAAGAGACATCATTACAAATCACTATATTTATTGATACCTCTTAATTAAGGCAAGTTACATACACACGATACAAATTTAAGAAGAATAAAACACAGTGGAGAATGATAAGGGGTTACTAATAGCGGAACTACGAAATCGGAACTGAATCCACGAAAGATCAGTACGCACAATTACAGCTAACACACGTACACGTATTTACAATTTCTAAGTCACTAACCTGATTCTTGTACTTTGGCAGGTCCGTCGTGGTGAAGGATGTATTCTGGGCTGGATCGGCTAATGGCTAGGATCCGCACTCAACATTCCAATTTCAATCTTTAACTCTTCAGCTTAGCTCGTCGCTTCACTACTCACTAAATCAGTCAACAACCGCGTGCTGATTTACCGATGCTCTAATTCACTTTACTTCAAAAATCTAATTCTTCACTTTACTACTCTCTTTCTCTTTCACCCCGTTAACTCGCGAAACCCGAATTTATATAATATTTCTCATTTGCATAAATCACGCTTTGGCTCCCGGTGGAGATTGGTTGAAATAAATAAACTTGAAAGAATAATTGAGAAGATTAGTGAAGACCGTACAGATCCGTCACAGATCTCCCTCCGAATAAGCGATATTATCTCGAAAATATAATTAATTACATACTGATATTAAATTACGTATTAAGTTCAACTAGCGTCAATAATGCATAAGAATTCTTTACAACTGCAAAAACATGTTTCGAACTATTACAAAAGATGCCAACTTAAGCAACAAAACTTTAACAACAAACGATTTTATATTAGCAAATAAATTAAGTAATCAGAGATAAATTAGAACTAAATGAATTATACATTGAATTAAAGCAGACGACAATAATATGGAAAAGAATCTCAAACCTTAATTATATTTATAACTACTGTATAATTTTAATATATAGTCAATTTAAAATTAGTTCAAAATATATGAAGAAAAGAAATATAAATAGAACTAAATATTTTACACTGCAAAATAATTATCTTATTCTAAAAATGCTATGACATTTTGTTCAGTAAATAGCTCTTGGATTAAAGTTTATCTGTGATCCTCATTTTTGACGTCATTGGAAGCATTTTTATTTTTGGAACAGTTAAACATTGAAATAGATAGATAAATTTCAGCTGAAAATTAATTTGACTTTTAAGGGCAAAGATCTCTGCCTTGCGTCTAGAAATAACCGCTTGCATTTTAGAATAGCTAGTCATCTGAGTCAAAAATTCCATACTGCATAAAACTCTGCTACCGAAAATGTCAGCTTCACTTAGGCTAACAGCTGAGTGCTATATATAGAACAGACTGATTTCCAGCCATTTCCAGGTCCATTCTTAAACTCTTACAACAGACAAAGAGAAATGACATTTTAAGATTTCCTTTCCCTGTTTTATGGATTTTTATTAAGGATGGGGAAAAATTCCTTGGCATATAGGTAGTATTTGGGAAGGAAAATAAAAGTTTATAACTTTTCGAAAGGAAAAAAAATCGTTTGCTTCTTTTTTTATTTACTTGATAAAAATAAAGGTTCACGTACATGGCTTTTTGTTTTGTCTAAAAATGCTTGTTAAATATTAATACGATGTGCAGTGATATTCCGATTTGTGCGATTTTTAAATGAAAAGTTTTCTCTTCCAGGAATATTTTCTCTCGACGAGAATTTTTTTATCCACTGTTGAAAGATGGAGCGTTTATGCTTTATTTTCATATTTATACATTTTTGCACTGTAAATCTGTTCTTTACTCTCTTTATTTTTTTAAATCCGTTGTAAAACTCTACATGGATGAAAAATAAAATATCGGAAAGCAACGCAAAATCGAAAGTAAGACCTACGTTGTGACAGTATTGTTACAAATTTGCATGAGTGAAAAGGAATCGACGACTTCAATTATTAGAATAATTACAGATTTATTAATAGACATGGGCGAAGAAATGACTTCACGAAGAAAAATCGACAAATGTACCCAAATAAATATTTTAACAGAGTATTTACAATAGTGAAAAACGCACACGTTATGAACAAGGTTTAGAACATTCCAGATAGGACACTCTAGAACCCGTTTACATCAACGCACAAGCAGATTCTGATCTCGACCTCTTTTTTGAACTGAACTGATCTTTGTTTCAAAAGTCGTTTATATTGCCTCATATAAATTTCTAGAAAAGCGCCTATCTCCTAGATCCTACTCATTATTCCTTCGCGGTACGGTATTTTTCACAAATTTGTCACCAATCTGGTAACCCTAGTCACTTCTATGGTTGCCAAGTTCTTATTTTTCACGCTGGAAAGTGAACTTTGCTTGTAAAACTTAATTTGCCCACAAGGAGAATGTTAATGCAGGGAAAGTAACATACGTGGCGTGTTTCAGTATTGAAATGACACTTTTCTTTTCTTACCTAAGTTGTAATTAAACAAATGGAAAGTTCAGTAAATTAAGTCATTTAAAAGTGTTTTTTAGCCATAAAGCATGTTAAAATTAGCATACATTGATTTTCCGTCAGGGACGTCTGAAGACTTCTTGAGGCCCTGGCCTCACCACAAAAATAGGCCCGCCTATGACCCTAGAAAGTAAACAATACATAGCATTGTCAAATACTCTTACAAACAATAACCTGAAACAAATAAATTTGCATGAATTATAATCGCACAAACCAGCTCGAATGACTGCTGCCTTTTAACTGAATGAGTAAAGATGGTGTATGGTGGTAGACCTACGCCGGTACGTGGACAACGGTCATCACATGTAGCCAGTTGACATATCGTTCGAAATTCCCAGTTTTTCGGAGAATACAACTGGAAATAATATTTGATTGTTGAAGCTATTCGAATTATGATCTTATCAAAGCTCAGTTGAGAACGAGACGTGGCCCCCATTGTGACTGAGGCCCTGGGTCCGGGCCCAGTTGGTCCATGCCTTAAGACGTCCCTGTCTTCCGTAAAATACAGTCGGACCTTTATAAAACGAAGTCGCTAAATCCCGACAAAAATTTCTTTAAAAAGAGGTTCATCTTCCAATGTATTTTATAAACAACATAAAACAAATTTTATATTCATAAACGCTATTTATTAAAAATTTTGTAAATTAGTATCTATTTATTTTATATATAATATCAATCAAAAAGAAAAACAAGAAAAGAGAATGTCGAGGAATGTGCTGTATTTTCAACATGAAGAAAATAATTTTATATTAAAATTAATGGTTTTTTAAGCACATTTTCTCTCTCTAATTTAAAGCATACATGTCATTTTAAACATACATTATTTTATAACTAGAAATTTTAAACCTGCATTATACCACATGCATCCTTAAATATGATTAAATACGCCTCACATCTTTGCAATGCACCGAAAATCCTTTCAGGCGTACTTTTCAGTGTCTTTTCTTAAATTTTTCTAGTCATTCATTGCTACCTAGAAATTGTTCGTATTCCAATGCCTTCGCAAATTGAAGAGCTTTCTCTATTACGAAAGATTCAGAGATCGAAACATTTTTATCTCGCATTGTGTTATTAACTTCAGAACTGCCTCGTCGACATCTTTATAGATACATGTTCAAAAACGTTTTGAACAAGAATTCGAGGAATCATATTTTTGTAACTTATCTCGATTTTTTATAAAAGTTGATAAGCTATTTGGAGGAATACGAAATTTTAAAGCAATATCCTTTTTCTTGTCACCTTTATCCACTTCCTGAAGAATTAAATTGTTTTTTTGATGCTCAAGCACTTGCGTTTTGACGTTCTGTGCTACAAGAAAACGAAGTTACCAATACGACTGATCAACACTACAAATGAATGGATACGGTACAACTCCACTGAGGGTGAAAGAGGATATTGAAGATAATTCTAGTGAACTGGATAATAGGGGTTAAAGGTTCCACTTCTTGGATGGAACGCCCAGAATTATGTTGCTCTCGACGAGTTAGACATCTAATAAAACCATTTTAAGATTTATGACCATTATAAAATGTGTTAAAAAAGAGAATAAGTTGGAAGTTCTTTAAAAATAGGGAAGGAAAAAAATTGAATCACAAGAAAAAATGTTCGTTATGTAGAAAATACACATCGCTATTGGGAGGTTATTTCACGAAAAAATCATGAAATGTTCTTGATTCCAGGAAAAAGTACGCTCTGTAGAAAAATTTTCAAAAAAGAAGTTCATTACATGGAGGTTGGACTGTACCATCATTTTTATAAAGAATTTAAATTTTTAATTTTGAGATAACTAGTTCCTTTGTATACAATAACAAAAAATATTTATTTTTATTTCTAAATTTGATTCATTTTACATTTAAAAAGCATAGAATGAATTACTTCCTTACCTATTATCGAATCCCAATTAACCAGTGGTAACTATAAAATACTTGATGTTATAAGAAATTCTAATGTCTTGGAAAAAACATCGAGAAATGTATCAACAACAAATTAATATTTTACGTATCATTTTGCAAATAGCATACTAGGGCAAAATAACAGGCATTGACTTTAATACAAAAAGTAAACATTTAGATCTCCAAGGTTACGCAACATGAGCAGAAAACTGCAAATTTGTTTACTTGACGGGATTAGTAGCAAATGCAGCTGTTGGAAGAAAAAAGAAACCCCCCTGTGTGTAGGCGAAAAATTCCAGTAAAAAAAGAATAGTGAAGATTAAATTTCACTATCAAGTTCAACCAAAAGATAAAATAAGAAAATATTCATTTTATGCTGCTCTTTAAAAAACGTGTCTAGTACACGAAAAGTTACGTTATATTCCCCTATTTTAAGAATTTGATACTAAATTATTTTTTTAATTTTAAGCTACGCTTTCTGTTTTTATTGAATATGACTGTAATAAACTAATTGAAATTTCAAAAATTCAGGAAAAAAAATTGTTGTTTTTCTGTTTTTAGAGTCAATTTTCTGATTTATTTTTAATCAAATTATGAAAATAATTACTGATTTTGAATAAGCGTTCTTGAGTTTTTATAATTAAACAAAAATATTGTCATAGAATAGATACAGTAGCTATGTTCGAACACAATAGTTGAGTTCAAACAACTTTTTAATATGCATCTTGACCCCATTAACATGTGTCCGGGTTTGTGATTACTAAACCTAGAGTTAAGTGAACGCGAATTACTGTATTAGTATAAATTGAGCAAAAATATAAATTCTGTTGTTGTTGCATATCCTCGAAGATTAGCAGAGCTAAATCAAGTCAATGAATATGTCCTAAGGAACTATATAAATCAGGGACGTCTTAAGACTTATTGAGGCCCTGGACTCCTACACAAATGTAGCCCCCCCCCCTATAACCTTTACGAATAGATAGTACATAGCATACACGTTGTCAAATACTCGTACAAACAGTAACTCGAAACAAAAATAGGGGTGTCTTAAGACTTGTTGAGGTCCTGAGACCCTACACAAATGTTGGCCCCACCTTTGAATAGATAGTACATAGCACATATATATATATATATATATATACGTTGTCAAATACTCGTATAAACATTAACTCGAAACAAACAAATGTACATGACTTAAAATTACACAAATCGGCTCGACTGACTGTAGTTCTTTGACTTAATGAGTAATAATGGTGTATGGTAGTAGACACAGGTCAATACATGGACGACGGTCATTACATAGTAATACAGTCTTGCATACAGACTGCATGCCCAGTCTAGTACAAAATTCCCAGTTTTTTGGAGAATATACAACCGGAAATAACACACACATTTGACCGTTAAAATTATTCGAGTCATGATCTTATTAAGGCTCAATCGATAACGAGAGGAGGCCCTGGACAGGGGACCAGTTGACACATGCCATGCTAAATACAACTTTGGATTGGCTCTTGAAGGTCCTGTCTAGAATCCCCAGGCACTCTAGAATATGTTTCGGGGAAGCATATTCTAGTTGCTGCACGTTGTATAGCTCTTGGCACCATTAGTATATGTCAAAGATCTAAAATGACTACTGAGATAGTAAGTGAGTGGGGTTTGAACCTGCCTGTTGTAATCAAGTATCAGAGATCAACCAGGATGATTGCTGTGTTACCAGTAATGCTGTAGGGGAACAGACCAAGCGGTTTTATTTCTGTATTATTCCCTAGAAAGGAGCTCCAAATAGATAAGAGGTGCTAGCAATGATACATGAATTTACTATGTGATTTTTCAGTTTGTTTTAAAAGAAAAATAATACCTTTTAATGTATCCTTTAAGGGTATCTCCTTTCACCCACGCTCTTTGACATCTTTGTCACAACGACTTCCCACCATTAACAACACTAAAATTAGCATGTATGCTGAAGACACAGCAATAAGTTGTAAACACAAAGAACCAGCCTGCATCTCATATATGATCACATGATATCTAATTCAGCTTGACCACTGATTTACCAAGCGGAAAATAGCAATCAAAACCTCAAAAACATAATACAATTTTCGCTGGATACTAAAAAGCTACATCAGAGAGAATAGATTCCACCTTGTCTAATCAAGCTAATTACCTTTAAGGAATTATCCTAGATAAAACTATCACTTTCAAACAACATGATATATATATTAGAGAAAAATTTTAAAAAGCCACGCTTAAACTCCGACTCATGATTTCCAGAAAATCAAATTAAGTAATAGAAACAAAAGGCTTATCCATCTACTGATCGTAAAACCGATCCTGACCTATACCTTCCCTGTTTTGGGACATAAAAGAAAGACCCATATTAGTTATTTACAAAGTGCTCAAAATTTAATTTTCAGACAAATTCTTAATGCTCTCTGGTTCATGAGGAATGTTGACCTCAGAGCCTCGAGTAAAATACCCCCTACAGTCGACTCTTTCTAATTCAAACCTTCGATAATACGCTTCAAATATCCGAACCAGTTTCCAAATACGTTTTCGAACAGTGCAATGCTCAGCAGTTGTTTCGCGTGAGGCCAAAAATGATGGAAAACCCCAAGGTGAGGGATACTTGGGGAATGTCAGTTGTGTTTGATTTGGTAAGCATCTGCGCGGTATTTTAGGTCAGTTTATTTTCAAATGAGGGGATGTGTACGTGCTCTTTTGTTGAGTTGTGAGCTGCCATGGCTTCGAATTCAAAACGGAAGCGCAACGTCTTGAACATAGTGACAAAACTTGAAATATTGAGCCGTCTCGCAAAGGGAGAAAGTGGAGCGTTTCTAGCACATTTTTATAATGTTGGAATGTCAACAACTTCTGTCCCGTTTCATATGCTGCATGGATTGCATTCGGTTTTCAGTTATCTGAACAATCGCGTATCTGAACGGTGTCCGGTCCTAATTGATTCGGATAAACGACGTTCTACTGTAAACATGCTTACTAGACAGTTGCATTGTCCAAATTTCTCTATTACTCTACAATAATTTTTCTTGGTGTTGGGATTTTTTTCTATCAGTGTATGTTTGTTGCTTCGAGGATCATAGAGAAAGAAATCTATTATGATCAAAAATGTGTTCACACTTTCCGGGAAATGGTAATTTACATAAATATTAACCCTGTGGAGTAATAGCCCATGAGGGCCAAGGTCTACTGTGCCCAAACCAGTACATATATGTGACCTTGGGCCCTGAGATACATTAGCAGATGTTCCGATCAGGTGGACAGTCTAACACAAAACCCACAGTTTTAAGCTGCTAAGCAAGCTTTTGACTCATTTATCGACCCACTGAGGGGATGAAAGGCTGAATCAACTTTGCCTAGCCCGAGATTAGAACCTCGGACCCTTGATATGGAAGCGGTATGCACAACCACTCAGCCACTTGGCTTCTACATAAATATTAAAATAAGGAATAAATATTAATGTGTCTGCTCGTAACAGAAAATCGTGATGTCAACCACAGAAAATATAACATGCTTTTCAAAAAATGTATAACAAGAATTATGACATCACAGTGTCTAGGAGTGATAACATAAACGACTCCTTAGGGAAGCATTGGTAAAAGCTCGCATTAAAGAGATTCCCGTGTTAACTGGATCGTGTCTGTGCATTCGTGTGTGACTTATAAATTTAATTAGTATTTTGTAAATATTTTATTTAAGAACGCAGTGTTTCGATATTATGGCTTTAATAATATTCATGCACATCTTTCATGAAAATAATTTTGACAAAGAAATAAATTACAAAAAATTAGATTGTTAGATAACTTTGAAATCATTCTCGGATATTCTTCACCGTTTAATAAAGTAATAATAAGTATTAATGATACCGCAAAAGAATTGTTTTTCAATCATGTATAAAAACTGCATTATCTTATTTTTATCTACAAAACTAGAAAATTCAAGTAAAAATTCCTCTTACAAAAAGAATTTTCTGTTTTAAACTACAAATATTTTATCTGCAGAAATATCATGTGATTTTGTCTCGCTACTGCAAGAAACTCGTATTTGCTTTTTTTTATTTCGCTTTTGTATTCTTCTGTGTTCCAGAGTTCTGTTGATCTTTTAGAAATCCTTTTTTCCATGAGACATACTCTGAGGCGTATAAGAATACTGAATAGATTGTATCCCGGAAAATTTTTAAATTTATATCTACGTTCCCCTCCCCTTCCCCATGCTTTCAAATCTTTTTATACTAGTATATTATTACTTTATTAAAAATAACTGCTGTATGTTTGCTTCTCCAAACGAAACAATCAGTTTCGCATTTATCTGTAGTTATTCACATCTCAGAAAAATATCGGCACAACCGAAATTGAAACTTATTTTTTCTTAATAAAATGACAGGATTTGTCGTATTTACGAAACCTTGCTCGTAAGATGAAGAAAAACCGATTGTCTTGCAAAGCAGATTCTATCTACATGTTTAAAACACGCTGAAGGAATATAAAACTAAAGATAAAGGAACAAGAACAGATGCGTTTTTACAAAAGATGGCACGCAATTTTTTGATCAATTCTTCCTTCATCATTTTATACAAAAGAAAGCATTATATTCAAGGGGTTTTCCATTTCGAATAAATTGATTGTACGTAAATTTAAAATAAAGAAGTAAGAGATTTGATTGCATAAATAAACGTAACGTTACGTTTGAAAAAATGTTGCAAATCTTACGAAAATTCAAGCAGGTCATGAATATTGCTTGTGTGTTGATTTTATTGTATACTCATTGTTACCCACCTTCTTTTTTCTGGGTATTTCATCATAATGTATGACTATATATTAGCATAAGTAAGTCTTAGCATTAAGGTATCCGACTACTTGCGAGAACTTTTTAAAAAAAAAAATGGAGATATGGAGGGGGGGGGGATTTTTTTGAGGTTTTTAGATTTACTAAGTATATTTTAAGAAATATATGCTAAAAATAAAAGAAGAGAAAAAGAAATTATTATGACTAAAATGGGAAAAAATTTATTAAAATTTACAAAAAATAACATTAACTTGGCCCATTCTGTACCAAAAGTTTATAAACAGGTTTTCAGTTCTAGTGTGTTGCTATGCTTTTCATTTTTGAAATGACCTTCGGGATAAGAGATATTTTAATTTTTACAAAAACTAGAGCACTTTATCTTTGTTATTATATGAAATTGCTTAATATTAACACAAGGGACTGTAAATTTTGTAATAAAGCAGTGATTGATAAATCTGAAGGTTAAAACACTTCCACTATTATACAGAACATACACAAAACATTCCAGTTAATTATTTTCAAAACTTTTTTAGCAATTGCTGTCCCCCTTTGAGCATTTCAGAAAGGAAAAAAAAAAACACACACACACATTTTGAGTAAAACGTGTTTGAAAGTATGACATCTTGCTTAAAGTAATAGCATCTGCTTTTACTACAATACTTGTAGGTTTTGTTCTAGTGAACGGAAAATAATAAACTTGGTATTTTTATAAAACTAATAAGATGGTCTATAAAACAAAACCATAAAAAAAATTTCTCAATTTTTGGCAAAATTCACAATTTTAGGGTAGTCAGATATCTTAAGCTTTCAATTGTTAGCAAAAACATTTTTATATCTCCCACCTCTTTATTTAAAAAGAACAGGAATTGAATTTCTAAAACAGAATAAATTCTCTTTTTACCCTTTTCTAAGCCAATCCCTTTGAAGTCAATTTCTGTAAAACCCATTCAAAGCGAATCTCTACTTAACCAAAGAAACATGCTTGCCAAACTTTAAGTCTGTTGTTTAATAGCTGAAAAACGATGAATGAGAAAGACCAGAACGGTTTTCCGCTATTGGCTGCTTATCACGGCATATTGCTATTTCGCGCATGCCCACGTAGACTCTTCCTTAAAAAATATTTTTTGAAAAATATTCATTATAACATTCTTTTTTTATTGTGAACAATGCTTACGATTACTTTGAAACATCAACGAAGCTCCCTTCAAAATTCTGGAAAGATACGACAACGGTTTTGATTTGTATACGTTCCAAACAAATATATAAATATTGAAATTTATATATATGATTATTATTATGCCCATTGCTTGGAATGTTTATCATTTATTATGGCAATTTTTAATGATTATTACTCTTTCCTATTTTGCTTGTACGGTTTTATTATTCATTGAATTTACGCTTATTATTTGAGTATTGCAGATTTTCATATATCCATCTCAAGAGTTAAGATTTATCCATTGCTTTCCGACACTTCTTACTTTAATTTCAACTTTACGCGCCTGTGCACTAGCACATCATTAAATAAACATAAAAAAACATGCGGCGAGTTACATGTAAGGAATGTATGTGTAAAAACGGCTTTCCTCTCTAGGAAGGGGGTATTCAGCGACCCCTTCTTTTGCTGGTTTCAAACAGCAAAGGACAAGAATAAAAACACTTGACGACTTGCCTTAAAAGGATTTCTTTTTTTCGTTCCAGTCTTCTGACGGGTACATCGCGTAGCTGTGGACCGCCAGGTTGGTGATTCAAATAAAGCACTCATACCTAGGTCAAAGTCAACAGCTTGTCGCAGAATTAGATTCAAATCTGAAACTCAAAATCTTAACCTCAAGCACTAGTTGGCGAGTGAAAGTCCTTTAAGTATAGTAATTCAGGATTGAGAGCATTGAGTCAGTTTGGCCCACTAAATCTGTTATTAGTTGATGGGTCTTTCTGACCCAATGTTCCCATCATCGTGGCTTTTTGTATCATGACCAAACACACGGACGTCTAAAGACTCTTTGAGGCCCTGGGCCCAGAGAAATCTTAAGATATTTTGAGGCGCTGGGCCCCTATGAAAAATTAGGCCTTCCTTGAGATCTTTAAAAACTAGACAGTATATATCATGCTTTGTCAAATACTCGTATAGATGGTAATTTAAAACAAATAAATTTGCACGACACAAAATTTCAAAAACATAGACACAAACTTGCTCGACCAATGGCCGTATTTCGACTAAATCAGTTGAATGATAGTTTATGGTATTGAGCCTAGACCCAAACATAGACAACGGTCATCACATAATAATATAGTCTTGCCACTTTTACCAGTTGACATGCAGTTTGAAATTTCCTGTTTTTCGGAGAATATGTACGGGAATAATATTGGACATTAAAATTATCCGGATCATTATCTTAAGACAGAGTAGAGAACAAAACGAGGCCCCCACCGAGGGTGAGGCTCTGGGTCCGGGCCCAGTTGGTCCATGCCTTAAGACGTCCCTAACCATACAACTCGTCTAAAATTTTTTCAGTTATCTAATTAAAAAAAATATCAAATTAATTATGTGGAGCATTTATAAAATAATTAATACTTCCCCAGTTACATGATATTGTTGTGAATATATATATAAGCATTATTTTTTTAAAAAATTAGCCTACATAGTATAATATTCTTCTCGCACAGATACAGTATACGTAGTACAAACATATAGTAAACATAGTATAAACGCAGTATACATTGTAAATAAACTTAATTAGCGAAATAAAAGCTTCCAAAAACTGATCAATCAACCGTTCTCCATAAAAAATAAAAAGGAATCCTCTGTCATTGACTGAAAGGTCAACAAGTCGAAGAAATTTAAGAAGGAAATGCTTTTGCTATGTTTGTACGAGTCATGCAGATATATTTTGTCGATATTGTGGTGATTTAGACAATATTAAACATTTTCACATTTTTTTCTATGCATTGTCTTTGATAATTTTCTTTATTAATAAATATGTGGTGCGAGCGATTTATATTAAACAAGAGATTTAGGTACATATTTCACTTTCTTCTATAATTTCGATGCTTACGTGTTATACCATCGATCAATTTTGTTAAATCGAAAGACGGTGCCAAAAGCCACGATATGCAGCCAATAATGGAAATCGTTTCCGAGTACGTTCGAATACAGTAATAATAACGATAAAAGCATTTGGCGATGTCTTATGTTTGGCGCACTTTGTCGATGTTATAATATGTAAATACCAAAAATTCTTATGTAATTAAATAGTATTTTATAAATTGACTTTAAAAACGAAAGACTGGCTGACTGGCTTCAGTATTTTGTTGTTTCTACTACCGGAACAATAACTGAACAGCGACTGAATTTAAATCTTTCACTTTGTTTGCCCGTACACCGTACGGGCTACCGAAAGCGGATCACAATCGGTTTGCTCATACCTGTACGAACACAGGTATTTTCTTATTTCTTTCTTTGATTTTCACATATTTTATATAATCCTTACAGTGAGATTATTAGCGTCTTTTAGAGATGCAGTTTGTTGAAGGTACTGCAATATATTTCTCATCCGGGATCTTCTTAATGGTGATGGTGGGAATGTTTCATTGAAGGCAGGAATTTGGATTCTTGAAAATATTCGATAAAGAACGGGTATCGGCCAGGTAATATGCTATTTGTTGCTTGGGAAGAAATGAAAACGAAAAGATAAAAAAAAAAACCGATATTATCTCTGTCCCCATTGCAATGTAAGACAAAGTATTGCACGAAATTTCAAATTGTGTGTGCATATGTATACGCTGAGATACACAAAATTCACAACCGTTTTGAAAGAGGTACAAACATGAAATTTTTGTGTAAGTAGGAGAGAAATTCTTTTTAGATATATGAAACATTCTTTACAGCATAACAGAGTGTACTCTCATTTATAAAAAGCAGACATTTAGATGGTTTTGTGTTCCTTAGTTATAAAATAAAAAAAAGTGCGAAAACTTTAAAATTTAAATTTAAAATAAAATTCTTTCATTTTTGCGTTCTGTGATAAATATTATGCTTAATTATGTACAGTAGAACGTCGTTTATCCGAACGTTTATTATCCGAAGCGTTAAATATCCGAACCAAAGTCCGGATACGTTTTCGAACAGTGCAATGCTCAACATTTGTTTCCTGTGAGGCCAAAAGTGACGGGAAAACCCAAGGTGAGGGGTATTTGGGGAATTTCAGTTGTGTGATTTGGTAAACATCTGCGCGGAATATTGGGTCAGTTTGTTTCCAAGTGAAGGAGTGTATACGTGTTCTTTTGTTGAGTTTTTTGAAGTAGAAACCTGAATGGCATGCGATGCAGAAGACTGTGGATTTCAATTGCTAAATAATGACGAGATAGTGACTTCCGTGCAAGAAGAAACCGACCCTGTCGACGTTGAAACAGATGAAGACGAGGACAACAACAACGAAAGTAGTAAGTGTCCATCAAATGCTGGCGCTTTTTCAGCGTTAGAGACAGCTATGGAGTGGTACGAACAACAATCAGAGGGCTGTCCTACTCAACTACTGCTGCTGAAGTTAATCAGAGACCTTGCAATGAAAAAAAGGAAGTTGTGCATTGGTACAGCGAAAAATAAGTGATTATTTTCCACAATCAAGGTAAAATTGCGACATTTTGCACCTATGTTGCTTTTTCTTCAAGCACGTTTCCCGCATGTGACGATTTTCAATATTTGTATAGTGTCCAATATGATATACTGCATGGATCGCATTTGGTTTTCGGTTATCCGAACAATCGCGTATCCGAACGATGTCCGGTCCCAATGGATTCGGATAAACGACGTTCTACTGTATATTCCATAAAAAAAAACGTGCTTTTTTAACATTTTGGATAAAAAATTGAACGTTTAAGGGGTTAAAATATAGGTTCCCAACCTTTTTTGAACTGGTGCCCCATTTTCTATTGAATATTTCTATACCGCCCCCTCCCTCTCTGGAGAAATAAGAGTGTACATAATACATGATGAAAACAAGACTTGAATTTTAAAAAATATTCATTTACTAATAGAATATATTTTTTAATTTAATCTTTTTCTAAAACCCCAATTTTTTTACTTGCGAATCTGAAATAGCCATTGCCACAAATATATTTAAATGTGTAATATATATTTTAGTCATAGACAGGATATTGTTGGAATTGAAACGCTACTGGATTTTTTCCTCATTTAAAAAAGTGGAATAAAAGTTTTATCTTACCTGTTATAAAGACAGGCTGGGGTTTTGATGATCCGAAGTAATTCATAATAAACTATTGCTTTCAAAATAAATATAAATTGACTGTTTCAGCCTTTAAAGAATCACACTTTAATTCCTGGTTAACATTTTTAATTATGTTTTTTGTATAATATACGAAATGAAATGCAGTGGACGAAACATTTTTCCTACTTCTCACAAAGACAACACGTGCACTACAGAAATTAAAATGCACCATATCATTCAATTTAATGTAGGCCTGAATGTAATGTAATCTTTAAGTTTTCATTCACTTCCTGAACTTCTGAAATATGTGAATTTTGATACATGTGATATAGAAATGATTTTAATACATACAATCAACATAAGGTAAACAGTATTAAAATTTACTTTTGTTAGTACATAATCAGCGTGTTTTTTAGTCTTTTCTTAGACTATATTCCGTTAATGTGTCCAAGCCCATCCGTGCCATCTCAACACCCCCTAACTTTCTCTGGGTCTTTTACTGCCCTCCTGAAAGCCTCAAACGCCCACAAGGGAGCGTTATCACACACGTTGAGAACCTATGGGTTAAAATATCACAGTAATCTATTCCATATTTTTCTTAGATCCTGGAAATAAGTTAAAATGGAAAATAAACTAAAAATTCAAGTGAAGAATGTATTTTAAAAATTTTCTAAGGCTATTTTTATCTTTTTTTAAAACTTAATAAACATCTATTTTCATGTTTCATCAACATTTTCGTTTTGCAGAATTTTGCTCTTTATTCATATTCCACAAATTTTTAGAATAACTCGAACATAAAACAGAGACATTTTTTTATAGAAATTCGTGGAACGAAATACGCTAATGAATTTCCAAGAATACACGCTTATTAGCCCAAGAGTAACGACTTAAAAGCAGAACGGAGGGGAAGTGGGATGGAATGCGCGTGCGGTACATTCCTATTACTTCGGGGAATTGTAGGGGGAAAGTTTAATTTCGCGTAATGAGAAATAAAAAAAAAACGAGAACTATCAGATGAGATAATACATACATGTGCATTTTCTGCTGAAATTGCTCACATTTAGGATTAATGGAACAAGAGATAAAATTACATGTGTATGTGTGTGATAATAACCAGTAAGCTTAATACATCATTAATTTTCGTGAATAATCAAAAAAAGAAGAAAGGAAGAAGAAATTATAGAAACTCGGGGGCAGGGGTAGTGAACCTTAATGGATCAACGTGCCATATTTTTCAAAAGAAATGTTTGGTGAGGTATATAGACGTGTCGTCAAATAATTTTGTTTTCAGCTTATTGGGAATACAATAAAATTAAAAATACTAATAACTCAAAACTTCTTATTTACTACTAAAAATACATTTTGCCCTGTATAATAGTGTTACGAATTTTGTATAAAATAATGTAAATAATTTGGATTTGGATGCGCAATGCCTTTATATTACTCTAAGCTATATTTATTTCATGTTAAAATTGTAATATTCACAAGCAACGTGGTCCCTTACTTTATTATGGCGATTCAATGGGAACTTGGCGAAATATTGGCGATAGAGCCAAGTCGGCATCATTTTTGGTGACCAAGTTAGCGACCAATTTGGCGAAATTGGTGACCATGTTGGAGAGTTCGCGACCCTCTGTATTCTTCTAGAAAATAGTAGATAAATCCACTCATTTCACGATCTATGACGCGAGCGCATCTTTCCGGAAGTTTCGGCCCCGGCTTTAAATAGAGCGATCTATTTAGCTTTTTTAATTCTCTCTTTGATACCAACAATATTAATATGTCTAATCTAACTCCATATAAATGCAACTCGTAATACTAAAAGGCCAAGGAGAATCCTTCTGGACTCCTACAACCCGCCATAAGCTCTTTTCTCTTGCAATAATTATTTAATTATTACACCCAGTAATTTTGCAAAATTAACTTTTATTTATACTCATATTTTATTTCCTCTACTTTACCCCACTGGACAAGCTATTTTTCAATAAGTTTTTTCATACCCCTTATGGGCAGCCAATAAGAGTCTCTATCCTCACCCATCCTCGACCAATCAAGAAGCAGTGACTTAGCTCTCAGTCACACAGCTTTCCCAGGGAAAGTTCCAAAATTCCCAGTCAAGACGCCACTCATAGCCACGCCTCCAGATCGCCTCCAACCAACCAATAGCCAGTAAGCCTCTCCGCAGAATGAAAAACTCCACAAACGTCGTTCCAACATCTAAGACTATCACGATATGGGATTGAGGACTGATTTTCAGTCCAGACGCCCACAGATACACCGTAATCAACCGTAATCAATCAACCGCAACTGTCAGTCTGGTTTCAACAAGCGAGAAGCGAGTCTGGTTTTGACTAGCGATTAGTAAACTTGCCTTGATCGTGATTAGCTTGGCTGTGCTTGTGAATAAGCTTATATATACGTGTTTTTTAGATTCTGATAATTGTGTCTAAGTTCTGTTGAAGGTGTGAAATGCTTCTGAAATTTATTCTGAGAATTTTGCTGTTGAATCCTGTATTTTTAAGGATTGATTTACGCCAATAAATACTCATCGCTCTTAAAGAACTGTCTTGTTGTTTACGACTGATTTTGCATAAAATCCTCGAACCCCGATCTACGTAACAATAGTAAATGTTTTAGTACAACGTGTAATTCAAATTAAAGTAACATTAGTGTGACTTCTGCTGTTGAAGATTACGAGTCGATGACAAATAATTTAGATTAGGATTCTACATACAACCGTTCCAGAACTTAAAGCGCACACCACTTTGTCACCTTAATAAATCATGCCGTGCTACTCAGTCCACCAAGTTTCAAATGCTCCGTTACACTTATTACCTTGCACTTATTGCTCTTTTTGCTGAACTAACCATGTTAAATTACGGTTAAAAATCGTAAATATAACACTAATAAACTTTAAAATACAGTTATTGCAACGAAATTTACAATTTCAGTCCAGGACGTAACTAAAACAAGAGAAGTAACAAACGCATGTGCTCCCCAATCACTCGCGTTTGATCGTCCCATTTCATAGTGAACTTTGTTATTTTGAACTAAAATACAAACTGTGTTTTGATCGGTGGAGTAGCTAAAATATTGTGTCGTGTGCCACTGGTTCTCCATCTCTGCTCTAGGGTATAAAAACATATTCCAGCTACAGATGCTGACTCTTAAGTACTTAAATGTCAAGAGGGTCCTGGACGATAAAGTTGATGCACACACACACACACACACACACACACACACAGAAATTCAAAATAAATAAACAAATAAAAAAGATATTGATTAGAAACAAAACAACAAGATATCAATGATTGGCATGGCCAAGTAATTTTAGCGCGTTTTTCACATGTTGTATTTTACAATAATGCTACTAATGAACTTTTTACTAAGAAAAAGTAGTACTATACTTAAAAAAAATATTTAAAAATTTTTAAAAACTTTTTTGTAAAAAAATTTAAAATTGTTAAATTTAAATATGATTCGGTTTATCTAGGGCATAAATGAGACCAAATGCTGAAAACCCGAGGTCAATCGGTTGCTTATTGGCGGAGAAAAAGGTACGACAAAATATGGAACGAAGACGAAATTTGCGTCCTAAAAGCGCTTTTTTTACACTACGTGAAAAACGCGCTAAATAATAAATGAGTCAACAGGGGAAAAAATATCGGTTTAATAAATGCTTTGTTTGGATAATATAACTTATATATATATATATATATAGGGTGATCCGAAACTCAACGTCAAGCACGTACGATCGGAAAAGGAGGGTTATATCAGTTTTTCAGAAATAAAAAATAAAAATTCCCAATCGCTTGGTCCATATCGCTTTTTTTGTGACGACTCGAACATTTTTTTTGAAAATGAGAAAAATGACACCCTCCGTCACATTAATAGGTGCTGTGACAACAAATTTCTCAATTTCGCTGTGGTTTTTCAATTCCTACTATTAGCTCACTCTCTCCATATATATATTGATCTTATTCAAATTTTCAATCGTTAATAAAACACTTTCTATTCATTCAATCAAGTTCAAATAAATTTCTTTAAACTTGTAGTGGATGACACTTGATGTTAATAAAGATTTTTCAAATATCAATTCATTAATTACCGGTTTTTGACGCCAACTTACATTCGTCTCTATTGTTGTAACAATGACAAAAGTTGGCGTCGAAAACTGGTTTTTGCATCCAAACTAGTCAAACCGGGTGTGCATTGTTACAAAAATTACAAATCATGCTCTTTTTTCTATTCCTACTATTAGTTCACTCTCTTCCTATATATAAATATATACATCTTTTTCAAATTTTCAATCGTTAATAAAGTACTTTTTATTCATCCATTCAAAGTAGGAATTGACTAAAAAAAACTTTTTTACATTGCTTGTTTCACGAACGTGATCTTACATAGCCGTGCTATTGATCACAGTCAAAAATTGAGCAAACACTTGTGTTGGTTTAGTTAAAATCAACGTAGTTTGAGAAAATGTCACCTAACTTTGACTGTTTATGAAAAGAAGAATATTACATACTGACCTAAGCAAGTTTTTTGACCAATTTAGTTAAGATTCCAAATGATATAACACTTACTATTTTTCTATCTTTAGCAACGATTGCCAATTTCTTTTGCTCATTTGACGTTGATTGTCGGAACTCTGTTTATAGGTAAAAATAAATTTAGTCTGTATTCCCTTATATAAAGAGAGACAACAATTTTTTAAAGTTTTGTTTATTGTAACAACTCAATATGTGTGTATTTTCTATTATATAGGTGCATGTATTAATAAAATGTATAAATATATTTACTATAAGTATATATTGTGTATGTGCTTATAGATAAATTGTTTTTTTTTCCTTCAAAAATATTTGTCATGTAATGCTATTTATTTAATTTTGTCCCTTCAGAAATATTCTGCACCAAAGCATAGCTATTTTCTTCTATTCAAATTTATTTTCTAAAAAACCGTCGCAATTTCTTTTAATTTGCGGTAAATGGCATATGCTCAAGGGCATATTAAGATATTGCAAGTTGACTAAGCATTGTTGACACTAAGAGGGGAAAAAAGTTTTAAAAGGGATTCACTAATTGAATTAGTTTTATAAGTTCGACATGTTTGCCAAATTCGCGATAGACCTGATGAATAATATTTGTTACTATGTCAGAAGATTCTGGAGTTGGTAATTTTTTCACCTCATAAGTTCGTCGTAAATAATTCAATTGGATCGAAGTATGAAATTAGAATTCTGCTTACTTTAAAATGAGCATTCTTAATAATAAGAGATATTCCGCGCAATGAAAGTAACATTAAATTTGACTTATAATTTTTATATTTTATACATGTAGCATTTTTCAGAGTTTTATTTCTTACAGTTCTTTCGCATTCAGTTTCTAACACCGAAATGGAATGCTACGGCGTCGGAGTCTAAAAAAACGTTAGACCTAACAATAAAAAATACTAAAAAAATATTCGCTTAAAATACTCCCAAAGAATATGGGAAAGATGATGATACCGAAAATGTTTTTCTCATTGGATTATTAATATTCATCGAAAAGCAAGAAAATTTAAAATGTAAAGAACACACACAAAAAAACAATTAAAAGCATATTTCCAATTTCAGCAGTGACATATACACTGCTCAAAAAATTAGGGGAGCAAGCAAAAAAAGGGAAGAAACCGTTGTGCGATAGAATATTAGGGTGCGGAGAATAGTAGGGTTCCCCTGCAAAGTCAGGTTTTGGGCCCCAAGCCGGATCTTGCAAAGGATTGTAAAACCATAACATAGGCTTTGGGCCCCCTAGGACCCTGGGCCCCTGCAATGTGAGGGTGTACGCTACACCACTGGTGATAGCCATGCATGGGCATAAAAGGGAGAATAAAGGAATAACAAAACGCAATACAGGCAAAAAGAAGCAAAAAACATTTATTAGGGGACTTTAATTCTTTGAAATGGTATAAAGAACATAAAATGATGCTTCAAGAATACAATTTGATTACAAATTAATGACAAAAAACTGAATGTTTGGAAATGATACAGGACCTTAAATATGGAATTCCTAAGCCACACACACGTTTTGCATGTATGCAATGAGGTTATTGATAAAACTTTGGGGAATACTGTTCCTCTCTTGACGAAGAGCGATCTCCAAGTCTTGAACCGTAACTGGGGCCGTGATCTTGCAGCAACGCGTCATCTGAATGTATCCCAAACATGCTCAATTGAATTAAGATCAGGAGAGCATGCTGTCCACTCCACATGATGTATTGTTTCAGCTTCAATAAGGTTCTCCGCAGGAAGAGCCGTATAATGTCTGACATTATCCCGCATTCAAAGAAAGAAACCACCCATGGTTACAGGGTAATGATACGACATGGGGTCTGCATACCTTTCAGCCGATAAATTGACCTTCCAAATGATATGCGGGTCAGTACGTCCGCTTATGAAGATTCCAGCCCTCACCATCAAACCACTCCATCTGTTATGTGGTCTTTCCTGAACAAATATAGGGTTATTTCGAGAGTCCCTTTCTCGCTATACCAAAATACGTCTGGTGTCACATTCTAAACTGAATAGGGGCTCGCCTGTAAACAAAACTTGACTTCAATTGCTTTGCATCATGTATCTCGATGTTCTGCAGCATACTATCTTAAGGTCATACAGTATCTTGCTGTCAACGGAATACACATCATCTGTCTATGTGCATTTTGTCCACCCTCATGAAGCCTATTTCGGATTGTTTGGCTTGAGATCCTTCGTCTTGTTGCCAAAAGAAACTGTATTTGAATCTGTGTCACATTAGTTGTTCTGTCTTGACGAGTTGTTAACAGAATATATCGCTCATTATTTGCTGTGGTAGCACGTGGATGCCTTGTCCAATCTGACGTCGAACATATCTTGTTCCAGTCTCTCGATTATACACCTAACCATGAATTCTGGTAGATCTCGATATTATGACATTTTCCAGTCACCTTTTCTTAAAACAACAGCCGAAAAATTGAATTCCATCACTGAAACAAAGAAAAACAACAGTTTCTATTTGAAATCACGATTTCTGCACTTATACCCTTTTTCTGGTTTTTGACGTCATGAACATTGATTTGTATATGTTTTTTTCTTCTTCTGTTTTCTGCTACACTTTACATTATGGATGTTTTGTTTTACGTTAGTTTTTAGAAGAAATATTTGCGTAACTTTGGTTAAATCCATGTACTCCCAAAATTTTTTTGAGCAGTGCAAAAATAAATTAACAAATTTAAATAATGAGGAGCAGTTTTTTTTTAAATTTCTGTGGAAATGATATATGAAATGTGCTGTAAAACAGCTATTTCACTAATATCGCCTTTAGGCACATTTTTGCTTACATTGTGGAAGCAGTGGAATCACCTGTTCTAAAGCAAATCCTGCAGTTAAAATGAAGATTAATAATAGATCACTATTCTTAATCAAAATACTTGACTTTGACAGCAATCTATTGATTGTTTATGTTTCAGACTGTTTGTATTTGATAATTTTAATTTCATTGTATTTAAACATGCCTTCAGAATAAAATACAACTACATCTAAAAATGAATATAAAGTGATTTAAGATAGAATATATAAAGTGATTTGCATGGAAAGTCGCACAAACCCGAGAGAAGTACACCACGTCCTTGTGCGGCCTCGTACCATTTGATACATGGACCGGTACCGGACCGCGGCTCGGGAGTTGGGAGCCACTGGTCTAACAGACTAACAGATTAGTCCTCTTACTCTGAATATATTATACGCTTACGGTTATAACTTTAATAATAATAATGTTATTTTTGAATATTAGGTAATAAATTTTAACACGTGAAGCATAACTATCTTCCACTCCGTTGAAAGTTCTGGAGATTATTTTAATTAAAACGAAACTCTGAAAAAAATTAGTTTACCCATATTAATTATACTGATACGTTACTTCAATTTTTTTTAAAAAGTGTAAGTTATTGTCCCTAATATTTTTAATAAAAAGAAATTAATTTTGTATTCTAAAAAACATCACATCAGGGTTAATTAATATTTTGTTATCCAGCATATTTTAATTTCTGTTTGATATTATCGCTCATTTATAAAATTTGAAACTTGGAATTTTTTTTCCAGTGAAGATGGCTGAATAGTATATGGATAGTAAAAAAAAAGGTTAAACATTTCTTTTTGAAATTCATATATACATATAGTATATATATATTAGTATTAAAGATTAAAAACACATTTTACAATTTGCTTTTCATAATTCTAATGAGTTTGTTTACACAAAAATAAGATGGTAAATTATTTTCAAACAATTGGTTTATAACAGGAATAATAAAAAAAAGGGAACAAGATTCGAAAAAACGTTTCAATGGCAAAAAAGTTAAACAGGGACTTAATTTTATCTTTCAATAATTCGTACATCTCATTCCTAACAAACATTTTAAAAAAGAAAGATAAAAAATAAAATATAGCTATTTGATATGAGAGTTGATTTATAAGTTTTATTTATGAACGATGCCTTTTTTTTTAAGTAAAAGGTTAAAAATTGTCTCACAAATATTGAGAAAACATTGATAAAGATATATTACAATTCCCTCATTGAACGTGTAAGCCTCCTCATATTCTTTATTCATCCTGTTTTTAATTTCTAATAGCTAAATTGCTTAAGGGGTGTTAATTTTGTTTCGAGGGGTGAAAATATAAACAATTTTCAAACAGGTATACTTCCTTTATATTTAAGTTAAATAATTCGAATTTTTACACGTTATTTTTTTTTACAAAGGATTATGGTTTCAAAAGAGTGTAAAATGTTTGAAAAGTAATCATAATTTCAAAAATTACAAGCATATGAAAATAAAAAATTATTTTGTAATAAATATTAAGTAATTTTTGCGTTGCGCACGCTATTTTCTAAAAGAGTAGCCTTTGATGTATAAAACTTTACAGAAGTATAAAATGTATCATTATCTTTAAACCCTACTAAGTTAAGAATAATATATATTTTGTATTTCAAAATATTTAAAAAAAATTGAAATTAAAAAAAAAATTGAAATTTAAAAAAAATTTAAAAATTTAATTTTTTTATTTTTTAAAAAAGATTTTTTAAAATTATATTTATTTAAAAATACTATAGTGTATAATAAGAGGATACATTTAACTTTATAGATCAACTTATTGCTAGTAATTAAAGCTACTATGTTAGAAAATAGCATGCGCAACATAAAACTTAATTTTTCTTACAGAAATATTTCTTATTTTCATATGATTATGATTTTTGAAATTATTTTTATATTTCAAACATTTTACACTTTTCTGAAGCCCCATTGCTATGCAAATAATGTGTAAAAGATTCGAATGATTTAATTTAAATTTTAAGCTATATATATTTGAATATTGCTTATATTTTTAGTCCTCTAGAGAAAGTTAACATCCCTAAAGACCCCTTTAGAGAGAAAAATAACAGAATCAGTACTTACGTACTATAGCAACAATGCCAATGTTCAAGGTAACTCGCCAAGTCGGCAACCCCAATTTCGCATGTGTCGTACTCCCTGATTTGGCAACCAAGTTATTTGTTTCATATCACATCGCCAATACGGTTGCGATAATACTTTAGTGCCACAGAATCAATACGTTTTCTGATTTTAGTAGAGTAATGTAGTGAATTAAAATTAAATCTATTTTTAATCATACAATCCCTTTAAAAATATTACGAGACTTAATCGCACAGCCGATTTTTAATGAATATTCATGCCAATCTGCTGTGTTTTCTCTTTTATGTTATTCTAAAAAAATAACCTTCGATATTTTTTCTCTATTATAAAGCTTCTTAAATTTTCTCTTGCTTCAAAAGTTTTTTATGCCATAAATACATATTTAAAAAGGGATAAAAAGAACAAACAGAAAAGGTCAGAGGTTAAAAAAACAAGGCATACCTTTTAAAAATACATTAGTTAAATTTAGCATAAATAGTAAACCCAAAAGACATCTGCAAAAAAAATTGTTTTGTTGGCGATTTGGAGCATAATGGAAAATACACTTAACTTGCATTCCGTCGTGATTTTTTAACTTGATGAAATGAACGCAGAAAGTTAAATATTTATTGGAATAAAACTGATTTTATGATGAAAATGTAAGATTTTTTTTCTCTTTTAGTAATTTTATCAATCATTATAAAAAATATTTTGGCAGACAATAATATTGAAGCTTAGTGTGAAATTCCTTGCTTGTGTTAAATGTCACGAAAGAATTGGGTAATGGATTAGAAGATAAAACGAAAAAAAATTAGAGATTAATGCATAAGGCAACAGGAAATTTAATTACTCTGTTCAATGTGTGTGTGAGAGTCATGGACGAAGCCAGCTACGGTTTTGAAACTCAGTGCTTGGTTATTAAGATGGATCAAATTCCTTTTCTTTCCTTTTTTTTGGAATTTTAAAACCTATCTATTCCGAAATGATGTTCTCTGGTATAGATACAGGAAAATGAAAATGAAAAATTCGTATACAGTGAAAATCATCTTACACAAAACTGAGGGGGACTGAAATATTTTTTCGTTTTAAAGGATATTGCATATATACACTGCTGATTGTAAAAAATGCAACACCATGAAGGAATCATCAGAATTAAATGAAATTTAATGCACAAACGACTTGTATTAGTAGAAATAAATAACGAAATTTTCAAAGCAGAAAAACATTAATAAGTGTTCTAAATCAGTATTTGATGTAGCCACCACGCTCTGCAATAAGTGCTGCTATACGACTTGGCATGGAGTCAAACAAATTTTAAATGTCTGCTTGTGGAAGAGAATTCCATATTGCTTGTATGCGCAGCAAAAGTTCATTTTTTGAAGCTACAGGACGTGGATCACGAGCGAGACGCCGACCAACCAAATCCAACACGTGCTCAATAGGTGACATATCCGGCGAATAAGCAGGCCAAAGAAGAAGTTGCATGCGTTGGGCTGAACAAAAGTCTCGAACAGTCTTTACAACATGTGAGCGTGCATTATCCTGCTGAAAGAATAGCTCGCTCCAGGGAGGCCTTAAAGGAAGGGAACGACTTCGGGCTGTAGCATTTCACGGACGGACCTGTTGCTATTGAAATAACCCTCAATTCATAGAAAATTGCATCGTCCAAGATGCGAAATCGCACCCAAAACCATAACTCCGGGTGTTAGGCCACTGTGTCGTTCGATAACGCACTCTGGAAGGCATCGTTCACCGGCATAGCATCTAACACGAATGCGGCCATCATGGTCCCACAAATTGAAGCGTGTGATTCATTTGAAAAGACAACTTGGTGCAATCAGCTTGCCAGGCTCTGTGCTCATAAGCCCATTGCAGACGCGTCCGTCCCTGGTTTGCCGCGAGGGGGATCCTGTACAAAGGCCCCCTTACACGCAATCCACGGTGCAGTAGACGTCGCCGAATTGACGAACCCGGCATTAGTACACCTGTAGCTGTAAACCAAAGTGCTGCCAACTGCCTAGAGGAAGTTGTACGGTCATTCACCGCCATGTGGAACAGGTGTCGATCGTCACGCACTGACGTAACCTACTGTCATCCACTGCCAGTGTTTTGAGTTTTTCGGTGCTCGTCGGTCCACTGCTTCCAAACTCGCATCACTATTGAACTGTTCCGCTGCACACGAACTCTTATTGAGCGATAGGAAATTCCTCCTTCTCAAAGGCCGATTATCCTCCCCCGTTCAAACTCCGTAAGTCGTTGGAAGTTCTCTTTATCTCATCATGGAGGTATACTTAGGTTTCACTAAACGTTCATCACCAACATATAATCATTAACTATTTTTAACGTCTCGCTACAGTCCTCTATTTATACGCTTTCAGAATCAGTTTAGAGGGCGCTGCGCACGCCACGTATGCGTGGTGGCTCCGAAACTTTACTATTTTACATAGCATCCTATAATTGATATTTTCTGCAAAGTTCATTTAATTCTGATGATTCCTTCATGGTGTTGCATTTTTTACATACTGCAGTGTACTTGTTCCAACTGTACTGACATTCAACCTTCTCCTAACCATATTTTTAATATGTCCTATTTTGGCCAAACTCTATTACATAGACCTACACTCTACGAACCATTGACTTCTTAATTCATCAAAGGTCTTCGACATAGCAAGGGCTGTTTTTGACACCTGCAGCACCATTTGATTTCACTGCATGGACTAGTCAACATCAGATAATTTGGCGACATTTTGAAGATTGCCAAAATCGCCAATTCCTTGCACCCTATACTTTATTTTAACGTACAAAATTTGAACAAGTTATAAGATCTTGAAAATTTTTAATAGCTTTTTTTTAAAAAATCGTGCAGTAAATATATGTAACAAGTATTGAATTTATTGCTTTGTATTTAAAAAAATTCTCCTTTTTAATCCAATTTCAATTAAGCCATATTCAAATATACATTTCAAAAATCGACATTAAATTTCTGAGTTTTAATTAATTTACTCGCATAAGATTTACTGCGTATTTGAAATACATAGCTTTAAAGTAATCTTTTCCTCACAACTCTTTTATGAATTGGCGCTAGATGGTAAACAAAACGTTTCGAAATTTGGAGATCAAAGCAGTTTCATATGCTTTCACGAAGAATTATTTGACAGTTTAACTTGTCACTACATTCACTCTAAGCCGCTAGCTAGTGTTACTAAGTAAATATTTAGTCATGGTCTGAGTAAATATTCCTTAAAGCAGTAGAGGTCAGTTTTATTGATGACCGTTCTAACTTATTCTCTCCATAAAATGAGAAAAGGTGACCAGAGAAGCGCGAAAAGTTCTATCAACATGAGTAGTTAGAATAAGGTTTATAAAAGGATTTATATTTTGAATAAATTTCGGAGGATATATATTATACTATTCTTACATATAAATATTAAAAATATTTATTCTTATAAAATTATTTTGCTGAAACTTACGATAACGCTGGAAGTATTCTTATATTATTAAAATTATTAAACTGGAAAGTATTCGGTGAATTTTAATGCATAAAAGAATATATAGAATTGATAAATTATTTAGCTAAAAGATTTTTTTGTACATACATATGTTCTTAATATAAGAGTAAGGAATAATAAAACAATTTCCTTTTTTTTATGAAGAATTACAATTTATATGAAAGCATATTTTAAAAACAATTTCCATTCATCGAATAGTTAATCCAATTTAGAGTGTATCAAATATGTATGGTATCACATTTAAATTTATTTATTATCTGTATCTGTTTTTCTACATATTATGTTATATTTATTTACAATTTTTGTTGTATGTATCTCATGCGCTTTTAACATTTTTATTTGGTTCAAATTCTCAAAGAGTATACATTGTAGTTATCATAATATAGTTTGAATTGACTTTTTTACATTTATGAAATTTCTTTTCACAAAGAAAAGTTCTTTTAATACATTCTCTTTTAATAGGAATGACATGGATTTCTTTCTGTGAAAAATTGTTTTTTAAACGCAATTGAAACGCACTTGTTTTTTTTTTCATTATTTTTTACAAATAATTTTGTTTTAAAGTTATCGTTTTAAATCAGTTACTTTGTATACATAAAATTATGTTTCAAGAAAAAAATTTTGAAATTTAAATATAAAGATATAAACCGTGAAATTTTTTGAAAATAAAATTAATTATGTTCGAATGTTTCTTACTGTGTCACAAAACCTTGTAATTTTAAAATAAAATGTTATAAATATTTCAACAAGATGCAGAGCAAACACAACGTTATATCTACAAACCCCAAGACAAAGCTAGAGCTGTGGAAATGCTATTTTTCACAAATTCTATTTTACGAATCAGTTTCAGAAAAAGTTTTTCATTAAATAAAACAGCAAACGATTCATTTTTAAGCGAATATATTATAATTTTTCTTTCAAACAATTTATAAAGAAAGTCAAAATTAAAAAATCCGCCAAAAGATGTTTTAACATTCTGCTTTTATTCTGAAAATTTATCTAATAATACAGTACGTAAACAGTGCGAAAAACAGTGACTAATTATTAAAGTAATATTATTTATCTGAAATGTGAAGGGAAATTTTAATTTTGATTTCTAAGGAATAATAAGAGGGAAATATACTTAAAAATGCAATATGAGAGCTAATTAAAAGTCAATTCTTCTATACTTACCTAAAGTGAGATAATGGGAAAATTGGATATCGTTTGTCATCATCGAAGTCAAAGTTCTTGTGGTGGTCGATTTATTAATCTTAATGAATGGAACTTTTAAATTATGCAATACTTTTAGAATTTAAATGCAATTACTTAATTAGCTCTAATATTTTAATTTAGTTCTTATTTTTTACACAGATATACGTTCTACATTTATCAATCTTTTAGTATGGAATTAATGGAAAAACTTTATTATTTAAGAATCTTTCAAAATTTTCTTAAAATATATGTCCACAGCCTTAGGTACGAAAAATTTCATGCAATAGTTTTAAAAAAAAACTGATTAATTATTTTTTTCTCTATTTTTAGTGGAGAACATACGTATCACTAAAAATATGTTGTCTCTATTTTTCTTTGAGTATTACTTGTTTTACTTGACATGAAAATACTTCATATTGTTCTAGGAGTTATTACATGAAACGTAACAGTTCTGAGAAAAATATTTAAAGTCAAAAGACACTAATTGAAAAGGATCTAAATTATTTACTATTATTAAATTATTTTTATTTCAGTTTAGGATATTTTTTTCGCATGAAAAGGTTTTATATGTTATAATTACATTTAAAATAACTACATTTTTCTAAATAAAGCTTTTCAAGTTTGAAAACAGAAGTGAACAATTTGTATTGGTAAAAAATTAGTTTCTGCTAACTCTGGTTATTATACACTTTTTTTTTCTTATTTTATGCTTTTAAATTATTTAAACTGCCTTTTAACAGCGCTTTTCTTTTATTTACAAAAAAAAAAAATTAAATTACATACGCATTGTGGATTGAAATTTTTTAATTCTTAGTATATCTCTGATTAAGTTCTTCAATTTAAGTTTTAACTTTTGTCTCGGTCTCGTAATGCAATTTTTTCCCCAAGTCTTTTGTTTATTTTTTAATAATATTTACATTCTAAAAAAAGTGATTGTGGTTTAAAATTACATGCCAAGGACTGGGATGAGCAAAAATTCTCCAATATCTAGTTGACAAACATCCTTGATACAATAATAATCAAAGCAGCTCCCAACAGTAATTCGATTCATGATTTTACTTGCATTTTTTCAGTATTTTCAATACATTTTTACGTGTTTAAACTCATAGAGGAATTTCTGTACTATTTTCAAATGAAATATCTGAATTTTCCCACTGAGCTTTGTTTATGAACAATGAATTATAATCACTTGTAAAAAATTTTATGGAATAATGTTGTTTTATTTATGCAAATTACATTGAATGCAATACATTCGTAATGGTCACGTGATAAATGTAATCACATGGTCTCCATGAAATTTCAAAATGACATTAGACTTGTATTTTTTATTTGTAAAATTTGAAATTTGATAATATGATAAAGATTCTCAAATATTAATATTCTTTACAAAATTTTTCTAAGTTAAAAAAAAATTGTGATACTATACACGTATTTTTAAATCAAGTTCCTTTTTTCAATTCCAACTATTTGCTCACACTCTCTCTATATTTATATATATACTCAAGACCCAAAACATTATGACCACCCCTTACATTTTGCAATGAACTCGCCTGGATGACGTCGAAGGCACGTGATCAGGTGGAAGTGGTATTTAACTGCTGCTACAGAGTCTGAAGAGTCATTCTTTTACTTACTTCTGTGTGTGATGGGAAAGGCGGCGGATCTAAGCAACTTTGATAGACGGCAGATTGTAATGGCTCGAAGGCTCGGAACAAGTATTTCCGAAACTACACAACTCGTGGATTGTTCGCTATCTACAGTTGTTAGTACTTATGTAAAGTGGATGAATTTGAAACCAGCAGTAGACGACATGGTGTTGGACGTCCACACGCTATCAAAGAAAAAGGTCGTCGGAAACTGTCTCGCATGATGAAGCAAAAACCGGAGCCAGATAGTGGCTCAGCTGACAGCTCAATACAATGCAGGGCCATGTAGAATAATATTGAAGCACACTGTTAAATATGGGGCTACGCAGCAAACGTCCCACTCGTGTGCCTTTGCTGACCAAGCATCATCGCCAACTGCGCCTGCGCTGGGCCCGGGAACATCGCGACTGGTCCATGGATCAGTGGAGAGAGTTGCCTGGTCAGATGAATCACGGTTAGGTCATTCATCATGCCGATGACAGTGTCAGGATACGACGTCTTCCAGGCGAACAGTTGTTCAATGTACAGTAGGTCATACACAGTCCGGTGGTGGCGGTATTATGTTTTGGAGGACGTTCTCTTGGGCTTCTCTGGGACCTGTGGTTGTGGTAGAGCAGACCATGAATGCTACACGGTATCTGAACAACATTGCGGACCTTGCATAGCATCTGTTTTTCCATCTGAAAATGGAATGTTCCAACAGGACAACGCCCCTTGCCACAAGGCCAAAATTGTCTTGAAGTGGTTCCAGGAACATGATGCTGAATTCCAGTTAATGTCCTGGCCACCTAACTCACCGGATCTCAATCCGATAGAACACATTTGGGATGTCATGGGACGGCAGCTCAGAGTTCAAAGACCACCAATTCGCAATATCTTGGATTTGCGTGACCGTTGCTTAAATATCTGGTACAATCTGTCTCCGGCCATTTACCAAGGACTTGTGGCATCCATGCCAAGGTGGGTTGAAGCTGTGTGGCGCGCCAAAGGTGGGCCAACTCGTTATTGACAGGTGGTCATAATGTTTTGGCTCTTGAGTGTATATTCATCTTGTTCAAAATTTTTAATCGTTAATGAAATATTTTCTATTCATCCAATCAAGTTCAATTTTTTTTTAAATTTACACGGATGACACTTGATGTTAATTCAGTTTTTTAAAAATATTAAATTATTTATTACCAGTTTTCGTCGCCAGCTTAGATTCGTCTCTATTGTAGTAACAATGTAACTGTTAAAACAATGACAAAAGTTGGCGTCGAAAACCGGTTTTTCAGCCAAACTTAGTGTGCATTGCTGCAACTATGCAGACAAATCATGCTTTATTTCAATTCCTACTATTAGTTCTCTCTCTCTCTCTCTCTCTATATATATATATATATATATATATATATATATATCTTGTTCAAATTTTCAATCGCTAATAAAATACTTTTTATTTATCCATTTAAAGTAGGAATTGACTTAAAATTTTTTTTATATTACTTGTTTTTACCTATGTGCGTTTTATTTTGATAAATATGTGCTTTTAAAATAAAACTGTTTTAAAAAGCAACAATTGGCAACAATGAAGTGCATTAACTGATTGGCTGGAAACGCGTGATCTCAGTTATCATGTGACTGTGATGTCACATGAAATTAGCCCACTGAAATTTGCTGTGCCAAAAATAAATAAAGCAATTTTCCTTTTGATTTTTTCAATTCTTTTTGTTAAAAAAAATTACCTTTGCAGCTTACTCTTGTATTTTTAAACATGGAAGTTAATTTAAATAGTGAAACCTTTTAAACCCTACAAAAAAAAAAAAACTTTTTACAAAACAGAATAGATCAAATGGTTTTATTCTACAGTCAGCTTCTTTAAATTCTAAAATTAGATCTATAAAATTTCTTGCTCTTTTCTTCTAAATCCTTCTAAAATAAAATAAAGGATCCATAGAATAAATTTCCGTTCCATTAATTGAAAGGATTTTCATTCATTCTAGGGGAAAAAATCATTTTATTTTTAGAATAATCCACCCCTTGACGTCATACTCTCAATGAAGTCTCCCTGTTTCCTTCTTTATTTTACCGTAAAAAAAGATTATCTCAATTAAAGTAATGGCTATCCGCGAAAAAAAATTTATCAAAAAATAATCCATCGAAATTCTACTTTCTGAAGTTAAAATAATATGAACATATTTTGCTTTAATCTCAGAACTTTTCCCATTTAGCGTATCAATACGTTTATGAGTTTTTATGAAAATTAGTTGTAAAAAATATGCCATTACGGAAATAAAATAAATTATATAATATATTAGTATAAAGTACACGCACTCTCTTATTTTTAGAATTATTTGTGGGGAAAAAAATTCGGGAAATTCTCAAGGTTATTTTTCCTGCAGTCCCACTAACAATTGAAAATTTGTCTTTATCGTATTCTTAAAAAAAAAAAGAGAAGATCATATAATGTTTCATGAACACTTTTAGATATATAAGAACATGAATTTTATAAATATTGTTACGAATTTTGTATAAAATAGTGTAAATAATTTGTATTTGTATGTGTAATGCATTTAATATACTCTATGTCCGGGGTGGACATTACGTCGATCTCGATCGATCGGTGGACTGCCAAGAAAATTTGGAGTGACCGCCTGAAAATAAGCCGTTAGTAATTGTATACGGAAATATTCAAGATTGGCTGACAGTACGCAGACTAAGTCTTCTACGACTATAATTACAAGAACTAATTTTAGATGGAAATGTTTTATTTTTTATTGCATTTTGAATTGTTTGATAATAAATGCATCATTAGATATTATCATATTTGTGGCTATTAATGTTTGTACTTTGCATTTTGTGTGTGTATGTGCTTTAAACATGGCTTCAAAAAAGTGAGTTTTTCATTTCATTTACGTATAGTAAGTACATATTCCGTATTTATTTTTAAGTTGTAATAAATATTGTTGACTTTTTCCTTACTTTACCACACCTAAGACCCTGGGCAGTGGGCGCACTTGTGAATTTTTCAAAGGGGGCGCGGTGCGGTGTTCCAAGGTCGAATGTGTATGTGTATCTACCATTCTTATATCCTCTACCCCAATACTCTGCCAAACATAATTTTTTTCATTTTGTTGATTGTCAAGAACAAAGAAGAGTAAGAAATAAATTATTGAATAAATAATTAGCATTAACTAATAAAAATTATTAATAACGAACACTAAATTAAATTTTACATACAATATACATGGGATCATAATCAATAGGGAGGGGGGAATCATAAGCTGTGGAGGAGGGTCCGGTTCCGTGGAACCTTCCTCCTTTGTGTGTGCCATTGATACTGGGTGGACCGCATTACCTTAAAACTATTAGAAGTAGCACGTACCCTGGAAAAGTCTGCCCACCCCTGCTCTATGTTGTATTTGTTTTATTTTAAAATTGTAATGTTCGCAAGCAACGCCGTCCTTTAAGTTATAATGACAATTCAATTAGAACATGGCGATGGAGACAAGTTGGCATCATTTTTGGCGACCAAGTTGGTTCCTATTTTTGGTTAGTTCGTGACCTTATGGATTTTTCTGGAAGTTAGTGGAGAAATCCACTAATTTCACGATCTATGACGCAAGCGGATCTTTCTCAAAGAATCCGCGATGCCTATAAATACGGAGACGGTTACCGGAACTGAGTAGTATTTCTTTGACAAGCGATAAATAATCTGGCCTTGGCCGTGAAGATTCGAGTAGATCATGATCCAGATAATTTTAATGGTCAAATATTATTCCCGTATATATTCTCCGATAAACAGGGAATTTCAAACTGCATGTCACCTGGTACAAGGGATAAAACTGTATTATTAAGCAATGACCTTTGTCCCTTCTAGGCCTGGGCCTAATATACTATCTGGCCAAAAGTATCCGGACACCCCATAAAAAAGTGGTTCTGGCGAGTGACGCAATTTGATACGTAATTAAAAGCTATTAAAGTGTTGGTAGGGGTTTGTCAGATTGCATTTATGCGTTTGTGAGGCAATGAGTAAGTCAAAGGAGCTTAGCGAGTTTTATCGTGGCAGTATAGTGGAATGCCACCTTTGTGGGAAATCAGTTCGTGAGATTGCGGACATTCTAAAGAAGCCTAAATCTACTGTGAGTGATGTAATTGTGAAGTGGAAACGTCGAGGTAGAGTGAAATGGCAGAAAAATGAACCGGTTGGCCGAAAATACTTGGTGAACGCAGCCGCAGAACTCTGAAAAGGGTAGTGAAACAAAATCGCAAGTCCTCGTTGGTGGAAATTTCTCAGGAGCTCCAAAGTTCATCAGGAATTAGTGTTAGCAGCAGGACTGTCCATCGAGAGTTAAAAAACTTGGCATTCCATGTTCGTGCAGCCGCTCACAAGCCAAACATCACTCCACAGAATGTGAAGCATCGATTGCAATGGTGCAGAGCTCACCGTCATTGGACTGTGGACATGTGGAAAACTGTTCTTTGGAGTGATGAATCTCGCTTTACAGTCTGGCAGTCGATGGACGCGTCTGGGTTTGGCGGATGACCGGCGAACGTTTCTTTAGTGACTGCATTGTGCGGACTGTTAAGTTTGGTGGTGGAAGCATAATGGTGTGGGGGTGTTTCTCGTGGTTTGGCCTGTGTCCGTTAGTTCCTGTGATTGGAAACATGAACTCTGAGATGTATGTGGACATTCTGGACAATGCTGCACTCCCAACTCTATGGCAATATTTCGGGGAAGGCCCATTTCTCTTCCAGCAGGATAACTGCTCTGTTCACACATCGAGGCTTTCACAGACGTTGTTTGACGAAATGGGTGTTCAAAAACTGGACTGGCTTTTTCAGAGCCCCGATCTAAATCCCATAGAACACCTTTGGGACGAATTAGAGAGCAGATTACGTAGCCAGCCAAATCGACCATCCTCACTGCAAGCACCCACTTCAGCTGTGACGGACGCCTGGAAGGCAATTCCTATGGTCACCTATCAAAAATTGGTGGAACGTCTTTTCAAACGTGTGCAGGCTGGCATCCATGCAAAAGGGAGACGAACATCATATTAATATGTGCCTCAGGACGCTCTAAGTCCATACCACTGGGTGTCCGGATACTTTTGGCCACATAGTGTACTATAAACAATCATTCAACTCATTTAGTCGAAATGCCGCTATCGGTCGAGTTGATTTGTGACTAGGTTTATAAGTCGGGCACATTTATCTGTTTCAAATTACCGTTTGAACAAGTATTTAACAATGCATGCTGTATACTGTCTACTTTTAAAGATCTCAGGTAGGATCTACTTTTCCATAGGGAGCCAGGGCCTCAAAAAATCAGAAAATTTCTCTGGACCCAGGGCCTCAAATAGTCTTAAGACGTCCATGTCTGCATGTATACGCAATATTAATAACAGCTTTAAAGTATAGTTTTTATTTTGTGCAATATAATTTTGTACATCTTAGTTAACCCTTAATTTTCCAAAAGCAAACGTATGTGTTGTTAATATTGAAAGTATTTCTAGTTCAGTGGAGTTTTATAATTACATAGTTCAATATTATAACCTTCTAAATTTATTAAAAAGCAAACGTTGAAAAGTTAAGTTCATAAAAAAAGCATTTTTGTTTTATTTTTAATAGAACTTTAGAGGAGCTTATTAAGGAGAATAAAAAAGTACTTACACCCAAGGATATTAATATCGAATAAAATTGCTTAATTACTACAAGAGGATGTTTGGAAGAATGTAATTAAAGTGTTTGTTGACGTTTCTCTCTGCAAATAATTTTTTTCATGAATTAATCCTTGATTGATCCATTAATTGTATTATCAATAAAATTAAGCTAGTTAATAATGGATGCAATGTTATAAGAATAATTTTAATACTTTTTGAGCTTACACAGGGGAAATGAAGTCAACTTAATTTGTGAAAACACTTCTTAGAAAAAACAAAAAAAAAAGGATCACTAAAAACTAAAATACTAATATTTTACTTTATTTTAGAATAAAAAAAAGACAAGGCTGAATGAGGAATGATATACTGCAATTTTTTGTTGTTGTTGTTCGCAATAGGCAATCCTGATTATTTTTTAAATTCTATCCTCATTAAACTGAGGACACTTGGGATTTATAATATCTTTTTATACTGAAACCATGCAGATCTAGTAAGTAAGCGGTATAGATTTTTTTAACACGCTTTTATTAACTTCACCTGTATCTAACGGAATCGTTGAACTCGATTTTTACCCTTTTTAAAAGGACAGATTAATTGAAAATTTTGAACTCTTGTCAAGGACCGATGGCAATACAATAATGTCATAATTTTGTTCCATTATCCTGATCAGGATCATCAGGATTAAAGATTTCCCATTTCTAGATTTGGCGAATAATTATAGATCCCATTTCCTGATTTGGCGACTAATTCTAGATCCCATTTCCAGATTTGGCGACTGATTCTAGATCCCATTTCTAGATTTGGCGACTAATTCTAGATCCCATTTCCAGATTTGGTGACTAATTCTAGATCCCATTTCCAGATTTGGCGACTAATTCTTGATTTAGAGACTGAAAGATGCAACCCTAAAGCGAAACTTTTCATGGTTAATACAAATACAACAAACAAAAAAGTCTTATTTATGTGTAAAAGGAGAGGATGCGTCAGCAATTTCATAGTTCCATTTACTATAAAAGCGTGTTTTTTTAATTTTTTAAACTATCTTTTTTTATAAGTCATCTACTGCCATTTTTTTTCTCTCTCGTATGATAAAATTAGTCTGTTTAATTCGTATTTCCCTTTTTTATAAGCTAAAAAAGTCCTTTATCTAAAAATTTCTGAGCTGCTCAATTACAAGCGTAGCTGGTTTAAATCCTGTTGCTACTGAAAACCTGGCGTGTATAGACGGTCGATGCATAATTAATCTGTTGAGGTTCAATGTCTTCCCGTTGGTGCGATAGTTAAGAGAGGAGGGATGCCAGCTCACGTGTCGTCCTCATCATTTCACCGAAGTTCAAAATTACGACGTCTGTCACTCGTGTGGCGTTACAGTGCAACAACTCTCATTCAATCGCTGCGTAATTAAAGTTCTTGAATTGAAAAATGAAATTTTAACGTTTTTATATAGCATTCGCACTTCAGAATTTCTTTTTAAAATTTTTTTATTGGTAATTAAAAAATTTTAATTTAAGGATTTTCAAAAAATTTCGGTTGCCTCCTATGTGTGTATACTATATAAAACAGATTTTGTGCTCAAAGTTTCATAAAAAGCTAGGCATTTAATTTCTCAAGGGAAAAACTTACAATTTGTAAAGTGATTTTAAAATGCTACTCCTCCTAAAAAAATTACGTACACGCATGAAATTTGATTTAAGTACCTCAAACTATGCATAACAAAAGTTAGTATGGGTTTTGCGATGACATGATTGGTATTCGTACAATACTTCTTTTTATGAAAGCGTATCGAAAATTCCTTACAAAATGTGTAAATTCTGAGTTAAATTATTTTTTTAAAAATAAGTATTGCTTCGATTCAAAATTGCATACCAACTTTTTTTACAATAACTATTAGCAATAGGTAAAAAAAAAATCCAAAGCATTAGGCACAATAGAAAAAAAGCCTTAGCATTTTAAATGAAGACAAACTAGTTCTTTTATCTTTCCGAGATAAGTAAGTTTAAAGTTCCGATTTGCTATAGGGATGTAAATAAAAACGAACGTAAAAGCTATAATTCTGTGTTTTTTTAGTTTAGAGCTTTCAAATTTTGTCAGGTTATAGAAAAGTATATACAGAATAATTTAAGCTAAAAAAAATTAAATTTGATTTTTTGACCGATTTTTGTTAATTGAATCGTATTGAAAAGTATTGAATTAAGCAAAAATGGCAGGGAAATTATTTTTATCCACATTGTGATAAAACTACACTTATTCATTTTCATATACATTTCTTTAAAAGTGGCTCGGAATAATTTTAATTGGATTCTCCAGTTAGTCTTGAGGATCTGAATTTTTTCAAAAAATCAGATTTAAATTAAGGTGGATACAACCATGAATCATTAAATACTCTCTCCCTCTTTTCAAATTTATGGTAATAATCATAGTAAATTCAGCGTTAGACAATACAGTAGATTGTGCGATCTTTTTTATACGGTATATGAATTTCAACGGCTTTGACTTGCCTGTTTTGTTTTCTATCAATATACATATGTACACTTTAAGACGCTCTGTTCATTTGTTATAAACAGTCTTCGACAATGCACGTTCAATTGTTTTCTCTCCACGAGCTAGCAGCACGTGCTAGATGGAAGACGAAACTGTCAATGACAGTGACATTATCAATAATTTGATAGATTATAAAGACGAACAAAAAGAAACGGATTCTTTGAGAGAGGTTAAAATATATGCAGAGATCCAGTTTTCCAGCCAATTGGTAAACATTTTCTTAAAGTAGATACCGATTCCGAAAGGTGTTTGAATTCCAAAAAGAGCTTCTATCATGCATATCTGGTTATCATGACGTTTACAAGCAACTGACCAACCTACCATCGTTGCAAAAAATCATCACTTTCTTTACGCTGCCAAAAAATAAATCAATTGAAATTGTATCTGTAAGTGACGAAAGCGGTTTGAACTAATTTATCACAGGGAGACGCACGCTTTGATTACGATGAGTAGCAGTGAATTATATATGGGCGTTTTGAAAATTTCTCCATGTATATAATGAGAAATTCAATGTTTTTAAAATGTTTCCCTGTGTAGTTTAATTACTTATTTTTTTTGGAAGTATTTGGTCATAAATTTCGTAAATAAGTGGTATATCTTCTAACTGCGACTTCTTTTATGTGGTCCCTCTCCACCGCATAAAAAAAATTCTGTAGTATGTCCACAAATTTGTTTGTTATTTGTATGTATTTATGAAATTTTCAAATATTTTTTGTGGGATTTTTTTTTTTGTTTTTGCGGTTTCTATTTACCGCTCAAAAATAGGTTTTACTATAATAGCGACTCCACAAACTCTAGTACGTAGCATATTTTATTGATTTATCCATTATTTTTTTTGGTACTTATTTTTCATTGCTAACGAGAAATCAATAATATTTCTTTGCTATCAGACTGTAAGGAAAGATCAGTCGAAAGAGCACTTTATTTTTCTTTACTGAAGACTAATAATTATTTGGGTTGTTGAAATACAATTCGTTGAATGGATTTGATGTCTCAACATCTATACAACTTTTAAAAAAAAAAGAAATCATGTAAAATTTCATCGCTAAACTCGGTCTCTCTTAAGAGTTCCAGTTTTCAAACATTAATCCATTTTTTGAATTAAAATTTAATCAATAGAAGCACGTGAAACGATGAATAATGCCTTAAAATTTCCAGATTATGCATTTAATAAAAAACTTAGAAACAAGGATTACAAATACATGATAATAACTTAACGTTCAATCGACTGTTGAATGCTTTTTTAGTGCTCATAGTGTAAACTGTGCCTGCTATCCATGCTGGCTGATGTTCTTTTCTGAGGTGAATATTAGAAGGACAGAACCCGCGGCCAAAAGATCCGAAGCCGAGAAACATGACCACTAGACAAAAGTGATCCCTCCTGTCTAGAGGCTGTTACTGATTTATGTAGAAACCGCCGCAGAGTACTCCCCACCAGTGAGTCGGTAGAAATATTTGTTATGGTGAGCGTGTGAGTTGTTGCGGTTAATTGGAAGTGTTGCGTCAAGTGGGTCTGATGAGTTTAGTTTTTGTTGCTGCGTCAAGTGAGTCAAACGACTTTTGATTGCTCTTTTTGAGGGTAGATGGCGCCATGATAGATCAGAAGGTTTGCGTTTTTCTTTTCAGCCAAGGTCACCAATACAGAAGTAGATATCTGAGGAACTGAACCCGTGACCTATCGATCCGTAGCCGGGTAACATGACCACTAGACAAAAGTAATCACTGTTACTGGCTTATGTAGATACCGCAACACCTTGTGGAGCAGTTGCAACAGCAAACTCAGCAGAACTGTTCCTTTAGGTCAGTTTCACCCAAGGCAACTTTGAGCCAATCAACAAGTTTCTGTTACCACACCTCCAATGTGAAGAGAGAAGAAAATTCTCTCCTCTCACACATGGAGGCAAAGTTGACTGAAAGGGGTGAAAAATATGCTGGAAGGCACTAGTACAATGATTGAGTCCGAAGGAGCAATACAAATCTTTCTCCATTGTCAATACACAAATAACCATGTGTGAAGAGCGTAGCTTTCACTATGTCCATTCAGTTGAGTCAACTATTTGGGGAAGAGAATACGGTTTTCGAGATCTCGAAGGAGTTGCACAGCAGCGAGTGCTAATTGACCAATCTTGAAGGGACCTAAGCGATTTCTATACAAAACTAGCTCCCGTATGAGTGCTCTTTCTTTTAGATGCGGCATAAGTTGATCTGTATGAAGGGGCCTCTAAGATTACGAAACTCAACACAGTCTATCGTTTCCTATCCAGTAATCCTTCCCCCACAGATAAAGACTTACAGATAACGATGATACTCTCACTCCATTCCTTGGCGGCAGACTTCTGTGACACTCAGGGCCGTTTTTAACCTCCCGGGCACCCTAAGCACTTCAAATTGTTACATCATCCCCCTATTTCCAGAGAGCCCCCTTGCCAGTTTTGTTGTTGGATGGATTTTCCTTTACTTTGTTCTTATTGTTTGGAGAATCTTTTCATTATCCATCACCTATTGACTCGCCATGTGTTAAACAGGCTACTATAAGGAAATAATAGTGTCATGGTTTGGTCACTCTTGTTCATTTCTTACCTTACGATATCATGGACCACCCACCCACCCTTCTGTAAATTAGTACAGTAAATTAATGAAACCGTTTGCAATTACAGTATAGAGTATACATTATTGTATGAACTGTTTTTTTTAACTTATTAATTGTCATTTTAGACATTCTTGATCTTTGTTGAATCACTGTCATTGTACTGGTACGACAAAAAATTTCTTCAAGCATTGATCCCTGCAGAATCAATAACATTGTAATCAGTTTCCTTGGTAAGATCATTTGGGAGCATAACAACATCAAACTGCTAAGCTTTTTATTTTCCATAATAGATTTCATTTCAGTCTGAAGGAGGATAGAACTCGGGACCTTTGGATCCCAAACCGAGTAACTTAAACACTATACTAAAATGATCATCATAATATGGAGGTTGTTACTGGCTTATATAGATATCAACGCCAAACAATCCCCTACCACTGATTCGGTAAGACAAACGAACGATATCGTTGTTATGGCAAGCGCGTGAGCTGTTGTGTCATTCTTACAAGGTAGCTTTGCTAATTGCGTCAATCATGCGAGTGATTTGAAGTTTCCGTCATGTGTGAGACGGCTTGAAAATTGCGTCATGTGTCTGACGGTTTTGGTTGCATTGCGGTGGATAGATGGTGCTACGATTGCTGCACGAAGGTTGCGTTTGTTCGAAGTTCCCAGGGTCACCAATGTCGGAAATTAGAACTCGATACCTTCTGATTCGTAAGCTTGTAACATACCACTGAACGAAAGTGATCACCCCTGTCCGGAGGTTGTTACTGGCTTATATAGGTATCACCGCCACAAGTCTATATTCTTTCAAGGTCAGAAATGCTTTTCTCATGACTCACTAGTCAGGGGTAAGTTTACTGAAATTTTAATTTTTAGCGCGTTTTTCACGTAGTGTAAAAAAGCGCTATTAGGACGCAAATTTCGTCTTCGTCTTCGTTCCATATTTTGTCGTATCTTTTTCTCAGTCAATAAGCAACCTATTGATCTCGGGTTTTCGGCATTTGGTCGCATTTGTGCCCTAGATGAGCCAAATCATATTTAAATTAAAAACTTTTTTTTAATTAAATTTTTTTTTTTTAATTTAAATTTTTTTTAAGTATAGTACACTACTTTCTGTTAGTAAAAAGCTCATTAGTTGCAATATTGTAAAATACAACATGTGAAAAACGCGCTAAAATTACTTGGCCATGCCAATGATTGATATCTTGTTTCTCGTTTTCCGCTCTCTAATTTCTTGCGCCATAGGCACGTGCCTAGTATTCCTTAACGAAAAAGCAGCCCTGGTGGCACTGGACCACAAAACTAACCAACTGTTGGACAAATATTACAATTCCAGTAATTATCATGTTGAGAAGTAGTTGAAATAACGCTATATCATTTATAATATATATTTCTAGATAATTTAAATATTTTTCTGCGGGGTGGGAAACTGTTTTTCTGGATTACCCTCATTATTTCCTACAGACATTACTGTGATTTTAGAAATTTTATGCATGATTTTTATATTACATTGAGGACTCACTTTCTTAATTAATCTATTAATTTGCATGAATTATGCAAATTGGGAAAAATATTATCGAGAGTTTATTTTCATTATGTTATGCATAAATAGTTTTAAATATTTAATGAGTCATTCTTTCTTTCACATAAACTGTTCCAAAAAGATCACATATTGTACATTAATATGTATTATATATATAAATTAAATTCTTCATTTCTACTTTAGGTTTTAAGCCTATATAAGACCGTGGAAAGTATACTTTCTATCGACTCTTTATCATTTTAATCTCTTCATCTACCTAATTTTCAATTCCTTTTGAAAATTGCTATATTTACCAAGAATTTTCATACATTTATTGTATTTATTATGCATTGATCCCTGTTTACATAAATTTCATGGAAAGTAGTATGTACAAATTCTTAATTTCTTCATCAATTATGGATACGAAATACATCTAATTTGCGATTCCTTTTGCATATTGTAGTACATATATAAAATGTATTTTATAAATTTCATAGAATGGAAAATAAAAACATTAAATTGAATAGTTCAATTCAATATTAAATTCAGAGATAAAAAATAAATTCTTTTAAAAATTTACAATAATTATCTATCGTTCTCTCTGTGCAAAACGATTTTTAAAGTGTTGAGCAGAAATTTATTTTTTATTGTCAAACGTTTGTGACACTAAAGAATCGATTTGAGTTTGAGACAGTTAACATTTCTTAAATATTAAGTGTAGGAATCAGCACGCAAAGTTGATGTAATTGATAAAGAGATGATGCTGCTTCTTGAAGAAACAGGCTTTTTGAGTGGGAAAACTGCATCAAATAGTGGGAGAAGGAAGAAGTTGTTGTGAAAGATGACTGAACAGGGCTTCGTTTAATTTTATATTATACGAAGTTTGTAAAATGATGTGTAAACAAAAAATTATAAAAATGGATATTCCGGAAAAAGAAGCAATTTTTTACAAGCTTTTATTTAACTTGCAATGTATGAATGCAATTTGTTCGGGTGGAATCTTGTAACTCAATTTTGAAGCTGATATCTTCAACCGATTGAGCTGAAATTTTGTATACACGTTTAGTTCGGATGACAATGCATGTTTTGACCGATATTACAATTAGTTAAAAAGATATTATTTAAAAACCTTAAAATGCATAATTATTTTACCCCGTGAGCTGTTTATTCCACTGTGCTCAGCGACGCGAAATAAAAAACGAGATTAGGGGAAATAATTTTTGAATTTTTGACGTTTTTAAAACAGCGATCTAATTTTATCTACAAAACTCAGACGAAAAAATATTACAAAATCGGAAAGATAATTTTTTTCGCCACGATACGGTATACTGTTTTTAAAAAAATAATGATATTTGTATATTTTACGAATTTTTTAAATGAGTGAAAATTTAAGTGTTTTTATGAAAATGGTGCCTAAATCGGTCCGTATGAATCGACATTCCGTACTAAAAAAGCTCATGCCTTGCTCTTTTAGAATCAGTCATTTAAAAAATGAAATGCCAAAAAAATTTTTTTACGTTTTTTCAAAAAATACTCAAAATTTTAATTAAACATTTAATAACTTCGTCATTTATGAAGATAATCTCACGAAACTTTTTTTCGTGTGTTAAACAATAGATTTAAAGATTAGTGTGTAAAACAAAAATCTGTACTACGATTGAAAAAATTGCTTAAAAATTACTGATTTAAAAAAAAATTCCTGTGTTTTTCGTCTAATACCCTTTTTTACGAGAATTGATTCAGCTAAAGTTTAGTTGAACAGTCTTGTTGCAAGACTGTTCGAAATTAAATTAACCGGCAAGCGACCTAGCAACAATAATACGTTGAATGAGATGAACAGACTAAGAAGCCTGTCCAGCGATAACTAAAAAGTATAAAAACTTTTTTTAAAACAAACTTTTATTTAAATGCGCTAAAAAGAATAAAATAAACTTTTCTCTTTAAAACTTTTTTTACTATCAACTTATAACGTCATTAAACAATTTATATGATATAAAAGCTTCTCGCGAGATTTACCTGTGTAGATAAACAAGTAAATTAAATAACTTGATCTGATTGATATTAATTTTTAAAATTTTCAAACTGAGTAAATACGAGTACTTTAATCTCGCAACGAGTTTTTATATCATGTAAATTGTGTAATCTCTTTATAAGTTATTAGTAAAAAAAGTTTTAATGTAAAAGTTTATTTTATTCTTTTTAGCGCATTTCTTTCAAATTAACCCTTTCGTGGGCCTTGGGAAAAGAGATTACTTCTTATATACATGATCTTACAAAATACATACATATTGGAAGTCTAAAACCCATTATAATATATAGGCCTTGCTGTTATAACAATGAGAAGACTCTAATTCCCGCTTCAAATTTGTGCTACTGCACCTAATTGCACCTTTTGTGCTACTCACCACTAAATATTAGATAGATTTTTCCCGAGTTAAAGGCTTTATGCCTGATTTACTATTTCACAGTTTTTTGATATTGCCTGTGTCTTAATTCAACATTAAAATGTTTTCTACACTGTTATAACGCTATATTCTTTCTCAAAATGTAATATGTCTCTATGCCAAATTTCGTGGCAACACCATAAATACAATAGTTCATCAGTTTTCACAGATTTTATGTTTGTAACCTTAATTTTGGACTTAAGAGTACACTGCATGTTCCCTCGTTAAAAAGAAAGTGCCTGTTATACCTAAAATATTCCTAAAAATAGAAAATGCAGTTTGAAATTACAGGTGTACATTATACGCAGGAAAATGCGATAATTAAATTGATTAATAAATACATTAACATTATTTAAGCCATTAACATTAACATTAATCCTAGTTTTGATGGAAATTGCAGAAGTTATGAACTGACTGATTGTTTCTTTACATTGAATCTGAAACGACACACCCCTTCTCCAAACTTCCGCATAACCCCAATCAGAGGACTTAGTTGAGGTAATTAAGGAAGAAACTGTAACAGTACAATAAGAGTTTACAGTAGAACGTCGTTTATCCGAACGTTTATTATCCGGGGCGTCAAATATCCGAACCAAAGTTCGGATACGTTTTTGAATAGTGCAATGCTCAAAAGTTGTTTCCTGTGAGGCCAAAAGTGACGGGAAAACCCAAGGTGAAGGATATTTTGGGGATTTCAGTTGTGTGATTTGGTAAACATCTGCGCGGAATATTAGGTCGGTTTGTTTCCAAATGAGGGGGTGTATACGTGATCTGTTGTTGAGTTTTGTTGATGTAGAAAGCTTTATAGCATGCGATGCAGAAAGCTGTGGATTTCAAATGCTAATCGATGACGAGATTGTGACTTCCGTGCAAGAAGAATCCGACCCTGTCGACTATGAAATGGATGATGACGAGGACAACAACAACGAAAGTAGCAAATGCTGACGCGTTTCTGCTTTAGAGACAGCTATGGAGTGGTACGAACAACAATCAGAGTGCTGTCCTACTCAACTAATGTTGCTGAAGAGAATCAGATACCTTACATTGAAAAAACAAAGATGTAAAATGGTACAGCGAAAAATAATTGATTATTTTCCACTATCAAGGTAAAATATTCGTATAGTGTCCAGTATCATATACTGCATGGATGGCATTCGGTTTTCGGTTGTCCGAACAATCGCGTATCCGAACGGTGTCCGGTCCCAATTGATTCGGATAAGCGACGTTCAGCTGTAATATTACATCCCAAAACAATTACATATGATTTTACAATAAAACAATTCGCAGTTAAAAATTGTATAATCACGATAAAGTGAATAAAAAAATATTTTAAAAAGGAAAAATAACAAGAGTGTGCATATAAAATTGCAAACAGAATAAAATCCGAACTAAAGGGAGGGAATCGCAAGAAGATAAATAATAATAATAAAAAAACTGAATATGAATAAGCCCCAAACACGCACGTATATTTCATGCACATAAAATTTTATGCATGAAAAATGCATTCCAGGCAAAAAAAAAATTATAAACCCTCTGTAGATATCGCCAAACAGTCAAATCACATAGAGAAAGGAATTCAAATAATCTAATTTATTGCATAAAGCATAGAGTTTATGCATTTGTGAATTCCTGAGATAGTTTGTATATGGTAAATAGAGAACAGAAATGCAAAATAAACTGCTTAGGCAATCGGAAATATATATATTTATTTATTTTCTCAATGAATATGGAAATATAAATCTGTTTATTTCAATTCTTTGAGGGGAAAAAATGACAGACTTTCTTTGAAATTTAGATAAAATTTCGAATTTAAAAGTCTTGCAATATGTTATTATTATTATTATTTCTAATGGGCTGCGGAATGTTGTTTTACCACCGCACAAATGCCGTAGAGGTGAGCTATGGTGCTAAGCATAGAAAATGAGTAGAAACAACATCACATTAATGGAACAGAAAACATTTTATTGAATGGTTATACGACAACAGATGTTCGAAATTATGACCAGAAGTCTTCTGGTAGATCTTGTGACGGGTCTATACGTGTCCTTCAACTAATCCTCTTGGGAAATCTTTGGGCTATCATTTGAAATCAATCACAATCAACCCTTTTGGAAGAAGAAACCATGATATGCAGATTAGGTCAGTTATATATAGTATTGGTTTTCTAGCTAGTTAGATGGATAGACGGAGTTACATGGAGATTGAGATATAGAGAATCTGAGGACGAGGAAAGATAGCTACCGATGAGGTGTTAGTATAATTGTTAGCGCGTCTCAAACATTAAAGAGTTGAAGATATTAAAGTGACGATTGGTCATCATAGCTAAATTATAACTCAAATATCTAGAATAGTGGATTGATCCCATACAAGGAGGATCAATATATATATATATATATATATATATATAACAGAAGTCTTCTCATAATTCGCGTCTCTCGTGGTGCACTAACAAACTGCATGTAAGGCGTGGTGCACTAACACAAACTGCACTCTGTGAAACCTGTCATAGGAGTATGGCCTGTGATGGCAATGCGAAGGACTGACGTCAAATTGACTCGTCCTCGCATTGGTCATACTCGCTTCACACGCAGGCATTTGTTGTTGGGGGAAGATGCTCCTCAATGTCCTTCATGTAAGGTCACATTTTAATTGATTGACCAGTTTTTAACCATCATCGTATCGCTTTTTTTTTCATACATCTTTTTCATGCTTGTCTGACTTGTCTTGACTTAAGATTGGATAAGAAAGATGGCACTAGTGTATTTTTTAAAACAAATTTATTCTTGGCTATATATACGATTTCTTTAGAACAACATATTACATGTAAATTACAGTTTCAGCAAAGAGTGTGAACAGTTGTACAATTAGTACAATGGGGGGGGGGTCCGCTGTGAGGTGAACGGGGCGTACCCCTAACCCTTCCGCCAATGTCGATAAATAAAATATTTTCTAATTTAAATAATGAATGAATTGTTATTACTATTGTTTAAAATTTCATTCTTAAATTTTATTGTTTGAAATTTCCTTTTATTTATGATATTTTTTCAAGTACTTTTTAAATTATTTTATATATATATATAATATTTATCCATAGTTTCGTATAATATTTTTTAAACCAGACACTTTAAAAATATCCAAATTAATTACATTTATTATAGAAACAATATGTGGAACCAGGTACAGGTTAGACAAATTTATATCTTGTGTATCATATTTTGTTTGCTACTTTTTTTTCCCTCGACAATATATATACTATACAAAAACATCTTTATCCCAAATCGGGACAATATATTGTGGACAACTAAGATCTATAAATTTACAAAGCAATTTCAGTTCCGGCAGGATATCGAGATGCGATCATATAATGTACCTCGTAGGCAAGATAACAAACTATTTTTTCGTACATATTTTTGAACTATTTTTATGGGAAGGTTTCCCAAATATTATCAACAATTCCCTTTAATAATAAATCTTAAAAGTAATTTTATTTTGTTATCAATAAAAGAAATATTTTTTTTTGGTAAACATTTCGGGGTAGTTCTCATTTTTATAAATTTATTTTTCAAGTGCTTTTTTTTAATTCTATTTCATTGATTCTACTTCTTCACATTTATTCTTTGAGTGCTGTTTGTGCAAATGTGATTAAAAATGAAAAAGAACTATATTATGTTTTCATTAAAAATACAACGAGACCACTGTATATGTAACACATGACTCAATAAGTCCTGTGCCTTACTAATAAAATAACAACTTTTAGGCTAAATTGAATTTTATTTATCAAGATATACCCCTTAAAGAGTGATAAATTCATCCTAGAGATCTTTTAATTTTTTAATACCTTTTTCGTAGAACGATTTGTCTTTGCTTTTAAAATAGGCTTTACTTTTGGCAATCACTTCTTCATTTGAGCCAAACCTCTTTCCCTGTAGCATTCTTTTAAGGTCTGCAAGAAACCAGTAGTCACTGGGAGCCATATCTGGACTATACGGTGGTTGATAAAGTAATTCAAAGCGTAATTCGTTCAATTTGACCATCCTTTTCTTGGACTTGTGGCACGGAGCATTATCTTTGTGAAACAGCACTTTTGTTTTTTGCATTTATGAACGTTTTTCCTTTATTTTTTCATTCAGTTGATCCAATAACGCCATGTGATATTCAGTACTAATGGTTTCTCCTTTCTCAAGGTCGTCAATTAACAAAACTCCATGCGTATCCCAAAATACGGAGACCATAACCTTGCTAGCTGACGTTTGAGTCTTTGGTCGCTTTGGACAGCTTTCACCAGCTGCTGAATCTTTTTAATTCAAGCGTGTAGTAATGAATCCATGTTTCATCCATAATCACATATCTACACATTGTCACACACTGTTTGGAACTGTTTATTTTGCTTAAACAGTTCCAAACAGAGCTGTAAATCGATGATGCGTTGTTGTTTTTGATCGACAGAGAGCAAACGCGGCACCCACTTTGAACACAACTTTCGTATTGATAAATGATCATGTAAAATAGTGAATACCGTAGAACGTCGTTTATCCGACTCAATTGGGACCGGACACTATTCGGATACGCGATTGTTAGGATAACCGAAAACTGAATGCGATCCATGCAGTATGTAAACCAGACACCATACGAATATTGAAAATCATCCCATGTGGCAAACGTGCTTGAAGAAAAAGCAAAATAAGTGCAAAATGTCACAATTTTTCCTTTATTGTGGAAAATAATCACTTATTTCTCGCTGTACCATTGTACAACTTTTTTTTCGCTGCAAGGTCTCTGATTCTCTTGAGCAGCAGTAGTTGAATAGGACATCACTCTGATTGTTGTTCGTACCACTCCATAGCTGTCTCTAACGCAGAAACGCGTCAGCATTTGATGAACCCTTTCTACTTCCGTTGTTGTTGTTGTCCTCGTCTTCATCTGCTTCATCGTCGATAGGGTCAGTTTCTTTTTGCACGGAAGTCACAATCTCGTCATCATTTAGCATTTGAAATCCACAGTCTTCCGCATCACATGCCATCCAGGTTTCTACATTTTCTTCATCGCATTCTTGAAATCCGGGGATCAATTGGACAAAGTCGGTATCTCCTCCCTGTGGTCATTTCTTCCCATCTATGAGTGGGTCATAACGAATACTCTTTTCACCCATAGGATGTCCGGTGTCAGCTATCCAAAAGGGGACAGGAGTAATAAGAGTTTTTGGTAAATAGAGAACCACAGGAGATATTTTATTTCAGCCTTGAGTGTATTTACTATAGATTAAAATAAAAACGCTTGTAAACCCTTCCATCAGTAGATTCTTTTTCGAAGAAATTGACCTACTGAAATGGGATATTTCTTCTCTTACATTTTACTTGTTTGAAATAATAACAGTTAATATTATGTCCTTAATTTTGAATTATTTTATATTTTGTAAGACTTTAAAAGTTTCAACATGGCTCTGTTTTTTCTATTATGTCGAAAATTTCTGCTGTACTACAGGGTAGGTGGTACCATAAAGCATTGCTTAACCCTAAATCACTGGCCTAATTCAGAGACAGCCTTAGAAATCATAATAGGTCTCCATTTTAGTCCATAGACTCTTTCTGTATCTTCAATTGTTATGTTTCTTTGAATCCAATTTCTTTCTTTTCTGGCCTTGTAGGTAATATAAGTTTCTCACTTATTATATTTTATCTTTTTTATTATACTATATATATATGTAATAATCCCAGTGACTGAATCTTTAATAACTTTTGATTTATCTATGGTCCATTCCTTCAGGACCCACGTTTAATTAATAACCTAGCAAGCCGCCTAACGGCCAACTTTTGAATTAGCTACATCTATCCACCCATCCAGATCACGTGATTTCCAGCTTACTATAAATATCCGAGATTTCTGGAAACCCTCTCTCTTGTGCTTTGTCTGCCTTCAATTTGTGTAACCGGCTGCAGCTTGGTTTATGTCCGCTTCTTGTTATGTTGGAACCCTATGTGTTAAATGTTTTTTTTTTCAATGGAGCTGCACATTGGTATTTTAATCCTTTGCAGACCTAGTACATTCCCCAGGAGATGGTACCACTTTTTAGCGTTACACCATATAGGCGATATCAATTACAGCAAGCAATTTTGACGCCCAGTTTCCTCCATAGAGGGAGGCACCTGAGCTCTTGATGATGCTAACTTTGTACTAGTATTTAATTTTTCCGAGAGCATCCAAGCCAAACAGACACTCTAAGGATTTTTCACATGCCGTATAATCATACGACATGGCCGCTGTCGATTTTCTGCATCAAGGAAATCCACCGATTTGGGCCGGGGTCGAACCCGCAACCTTGGGTGTAGAAGGCCAGCGACAAACCAACCACGCCACCCAGCCGGCATATGTTAAATGTTCAATAAACTATATTTACTATTTCAAAGGACTGCCTCGTCAATGCCATCAAAAATAAAACATCAATCTCACCTTAAATAATATTATTAGGAAATCCATTCCAACAACCCCGTCGTAACATATCTATATCTATATATATATAACGTTTTTCTTTGGAAAGTGGAGCGGCAAAACTGCTAGAGTGGGCCCTGATACTATTTCTGAGATGCAAAGTCAAATAATGAATAGAATCCTTTTTAAAAGGTGTGGCTCTCTGGTGTCTAACCACCTCTACAATATGGCTTTCGAGTCAAAACAATTGCAGAGCCCTACCTTAAAAGATAATTTTCACAAAAATCTAAAACAAAAATCATTTTTAAATAAGAAGAATAACAAAATTACACTTCAGGTTTATCATCTTGATGCCACTTTCTATTTTATTTCCTGTTTTCTAAACTTTGCCATTTAATTCCCGTGAGGATTAAATTGAAATAATACTCATACTTTTGTTAAATTTTGATAAAATTATTCTTTTTTAAAAAGAAATTTTCAAAGATTTTAACCAAATTATTTTTGATAAAAACAAAATGCTTCCTATGAAAAACCTTTAATAATTTTTAAAAATTAATACATCTCATGGTTATAATTCAAATTTTCTGAATTTTTATCGCAATATTTATTTATTTTTGTTCCTTGCATTTTGCTATTTTAAAATGTATATTCCTGTATTATTCAAAGAAATTTCGAAAATCATAATATTTGTTCTTGGAACTCAAAAATAATCCGAAATTTAATTTTATAATTTAATCAAATCTAGAAATTTATCTTATTCTTTCTATTTGAAATTTACAGAACTGTCTGTTAAATATTCATGAAACCTTTGCTTTGAAAAAAAATATAAGTTAAGTCATTTTTACCTTGGGAAATATGCTTTTATTAAAAAAAAAATTGCCAAAACAAAATTTTTGCATAAATAATAGAAAAGCTTAAAAAATAATAAAAATGACATAAAAAGCGATATAATTTTATAAAATTATAAAAAATTAACTCGATAATCTGCATTAAAAACTATTTCAGCTTTAATTTCATTTTTGCCCTGTGTTAAGTAACCACTGAGAGTTATATAGTGTAACGAATTGGATGTAAATATTTGATTTCATCTTAAAATGGTGTAAGAAATTAAAAGCTTGATGTTTAATATACGTTAATATTACTATATGTTGTATTTATTTTATGATAATAATAGAAATATTTCCAAGCAACTTCTTGCAAAGCAAGTAGATTCTAGTGAATTACTGCGAGAATAATGGTCATTTATACATATGCATTTCCTATGAGTCCCACGTTTGCGTTTCAAAAATATTATAAAATACCATTTTTGAGATTTTGTGCGGTCTGTTGCATTCAGATATTTCAGCAGAGTTTATTGCAAATGAATTGCGTATAAGTATGAATTATATGGCTGATGGGTTTATGTTTTATCACTAGATTTATATGGTTGCTGTTGTAATGAATATGTGCAAATTGGTGAATAAGATGCGATTAATGAAAATGATGATTTTAAGTTTGGTTAAATGAAGTATGTGGAAGTGGAATGACTGTTAACGGCAATAAGGTACACTGCTAACCATCGTAAATGCAACACCAAGAAAGACAAGATATAGCACAACAAAATTTATTTTGTAGATAGCATGTTGACCAAGTATAAAATGATTAAATTTATAGACTTCTGTGAAGTGTGGTTCCTGCCAGAATCAGTAGCCAGAGTAGCCGCCATTGTTGGAGATCACCGCTGCCACACGCCTCGGCATTGTTTCAAAGAGACTTTGGATGTGTTCTTGTGGTACAGCAGACCAAGCAGCTTCCACACGTTACCAAAGTTGATCTGGTGTGGCAGCTGGGGGTGTAATCTGGGTCAATCGTTGAGCAGCCATGGACCACATGTTTTCTATTGGCGAAAGATCCGGAGAGCTAGCCGGCCAGGGAAACAATTCAATCTGGTGACTGACGAAAACCTTTGGACAATGCGTGTCACGTGTGGTCACGCATTATCCTGTTGAAATATGAATGTGGCCAAATCCTGAAGGTAAGGAAGGATAACTGGCTCCAACACCTCGGAGATGTAGCATTGGCTGTTTAAAGTACCGGTAATGCGTACTATAGGAGTGCGAGAGTGATATCCAATACCGCCCCATACCATAATACCCGGTGCACGACCAGTGTGGCGGTGCATAACGCAGCTGTTCAGCATCCTCTCTCCATGGTGTCTCCTGACTCGAATCCGACAACCGTGGTGTTGCAGACAGATACGTGACTCGTCAGTAAAGACAACTTCATTCCATTCTGCCGCCCACATCATTCTTTCATCGCACCATTGGTGGCGGAGATGTCTGTGGTTCTGCGTCAGTGTAGACCAAGCAATGGACGTCTTGCGGACACACCACTCTGCTGTAAACCGCGTCGAATGGTACGCGCAGACACTGAATGATGCGTTACAGACTCAATGTGCTGTGTTATGGTTCGTGATGTGACTGAGCGATCCGTTACTGCCATGCGCACAATTTGCCTGTCCTCACGTGAAGTGGTGTACTAAGGTGGATGCGATCGACCACGTCAGTCCGTTGTACCCTCCTGCATCCAACGGTCACATATCCGCTTTACAGTTGTTTGGTTTCGTCCAACACGACTACCGATTTCCCTGAAAGATAATCCACAATCTCGGTAGGCCACTATCCTTCCTCTGTCGAAATCGGATACTTGATCAAAAGCTGATCGCTGTTTTGTACGAGACATAACGGATCGTTTTTTGAAAAAACCACAAGAAAAACACGATCGCCGAACTTGAAATCGTCGAAATCTCCAAGCCTTAAATAGCGCTTTGAGGTGGCGCCACAGGCGTGCGTGATGTGTGTCTGCCCTGAAATTCTGATTAATTGCATATCTCACCTCCGCTAATGCATGTTGTAAATTGCATGTTATTTGCATGCTTCCTTCAGGGTGTTGCATTTACGGGGGCCAGCAGTGTATTTGGTGGGATCGAAAAACGTTGAGTTTTCTTTTCTCTTAGAGCAGCGATAATCAACCTGCGGCCCACCGGGCCTTTTAAAGTGGTCCGGTCATGGTCCATTGCTCTGAGAAATTAGTTTATTTCTGAAAATATGGCGGGAAATTCTTTGTTAAAATGTCAAATATATCAACTTCGCTTTTTACTGTCGAAGTCGTATAGGTGCGAATTAATATATTTTTTTTCTGATTAGTGAAAAAAGACAACAGTGGTAATAGAGTCCATTTTATGAATGGAACTAATTTTTAACTATCTTTCATATCATGTAAATGAAAAATAATTCGAAGAAAATAGATTGTTCCAAGACGATTGGGAAGTTGACTATTTTGTAGTGAAAAATAAGCATGATTCAGTAATTGTTTGATTTGTCACGAAAGTGTTGTATTTAAAATATATCGATAAACAGGAATCATTCAGTGACACTTTTCCTCGAAGATCTCTTTCAAGAGGAGATACATAGGTCTTCTTGAATAATCTTTACAACAGCAAAAAAAGTGTTTTTTGAGTGGTAAATGTCACAGCGGTAATAAAAGCACCCTATGAAATTTGTTATATTGTTGGTAATCATATGAAAACGTTAATTGATACAGAAATTGTGAGAGTGATTCTTAAATTAAATTTAGAAACATGTAGTGACAAAAATAATATATATATATACTTATATATAATAAATAAAAAGAGCAAAATTGGAATTAAAATTTTTTATCAGTTTCCTCAATTTAAATTTTATATGTTATCTTGGTCTTAAAGCATTTCTCCCCACCCCTCTCCATTAATTCTCATGTTGTGGCCTGCGTGAAAGAGCCTTCATATGTCTGCGGCCTGGCAGAAAAAAAGTTTGAGTACCATTATCTTAGAGTGCTTGAAAAATGCCCAAAAGAAATACTTTTGAATGTAAGCAAAAACTGGATGTTGAAAGGTGCATAATTATTTTGGAGTGTTCGAAGGCATATGAACTCATTTGACGAGGGGTATATTCATTTTAAAGTCAATTACAGCCTGAATTTTAAGGCCCTGAAACCAGTGCTCATACAAACAGCATCGAAAAGAAAAATCTGGCAGTCAAACGTTTTTTAAAGAATCATACTACCCACGCAGAGGGGTATTTCGATCATTATCCAACAGAATATATGGGGCGGTACAAGAGAATCATTCAATGGATGATGAGACTTTCAGAGAATTCCTCCTTGCGATCGTCAAAATGCACCCTCCGGTAGAAAGGATATCTTTTCAAAATAACGTATTTCTTTCAAAAAATTGCCTTTATTTACGTTTTCCATGCTTTAAAAAAATTCTATTTATTTTTTTCTTTTTCAAATTGTTGTTCCTTGCTTCATAAGCTTTTCGATACGTGACACTATTTTTTTCTTGTTTATTCCGCCACGTGTTTGAAAATCAAATTCTTGGCGTCATTGTGGCGCGATTTCAAAACGTGTCGCCAACCAGCACATCAAAATAGAATTGTACCAAAATTCGAAGAATATATATAGTGAAAATCGCTTATCAAGAAATTGAGGGGGACTGAAATATTTTTTCGTGCTGAAAGGTATTATAAAAAACATATATTCAAAAGAATGAATTTTATTAGAGTACATTTTATTTACATAGATTGTATATACGTATGTGTTTGATAAAGATCAATGAAACAAAAATATTTACAAAAATGTAATGAAATTTAATACAGAATTTTCTTGAAAAAAAAAACAACAACATTTATTGAGTTTTTGGAAAATAATCTGATACTTTTCTTTGCATTTTCTTTTTTAGCATCTTATTGTCAACAAATTGATCGATGCCGCCCATTTTGATAGTCATTTCGCCGCTGGAATGTAAGTTTAACTGTGCATACTTTCCATGATGTTCCTCGTTTCGGATCTTCGTTAGAGCAAAAACTACAAGTGTTTTAATAAAAGTACATGTCATTACTTTAAGCAAGATGTCATACTTTAAAATCGTTTTACTCGAAATGTGTGTTTTTGAAAATGCTGAAACGGGGATAGCGATTGCTTAAAAATTTTGAAAATAATTAAATGAACTTTTTTGTGTACGTTCTGTATAGTAGTTTAACTTTCAGATTTATATCAATCACGGCTTCATTACAAAATTTACAAACCCTTATGTTAATATAATCACTGTTTTTTAAAGCAATTTTATATAATAACTAAGAGAACTTGCTCTAGTTTTTGTGATAATTAAAATATTTCTTATCCTGAAAGTCATTTCAAAAATGAATAACATAGCAACACATCAGAAATGAAAAATTTTAAATTTGTTCATAAACTTTTGGTACAGAATGGGCAGCGTTTATGTCATTTTTTGCCAATTTTTACCCATTTTAGGTATAATAATTTCTTTTTCTCTTCTTAGTTTTAGCATATTTTTCTTAAACAAATCTAAAAACAACAAAAAAATCCCCATATCTCCATTTTTTACAAAAAAAAAAGTTGTTGCAAATAGTCGGATACCTTAAATGGATATTCAGTGAATCAGGTAACATTGCATTCTCAGAATGGACAGCTATTATTTCAAAGCTAATCATGCGAGCAGTGTGTGGAATTTTTTTCAAAAAACAATCCGGATTCTTACTAAAAAAATTATTATAAATTACTTCGAAAGTTAGCAGGTGGTAATTTGACGAATCGAAAATTGTTCAGAAACTGTGTTTTTTCTATTTCCCTATTAGCCTTTTTAATCACTATATAAACGTTTTGAACGGAGTTTAAGGTATCCGACTTCTACCTACAACTTTTTTAAAGAAAATGGAAATATGAGGATTTTTTTGTGGTTTTTAGATTTGTTTAGTACATTTTAAGAAAAATATGCTAAAATTAAGAAGGGAAAAAGAAATTATTATTACTAAAACGGGGAAAAATCTGGTAAAAATTTACATAAACAAGGGCCATTCTGAACAAAAAATTTATGAACAAATTTTCAATTCTCATGTATTGTTTTGTTATTCATTTTTGAAATGGCCTTGAGGATAAGAGATATTTTAATGTTTACAAAAACGAGAGCATTTTATCGAAGTTATTATAAGAAATTCCTTAAAAAACAGTGATTATATTTACATAAGGGACTGTAAATTTTGTAATATATAACTGTGATGGATAAATCTGAAGATTAGAATGTTTCTACTGTTATACAGAACATACTCAAAAAATTTCAGTTATTTAATTTCAAAACTTTTTGAGCAATCACTGTCCCCGTTTCAGATTTCAAAAAACACATTTCGAGTAAAACGCGTTTAAAGTATGACATCTTGCTTAAAGCAGTGGCATCTGCCTTTACTAAAACATTTGCAGTTTTTGTTCTAGTGAATGGAAAATAAAAAACTTGGTATTTTTATAAAGCTAATAAGATGACCTTTTATAGTAAAATCATAAAAATATTTGTCAATTTTTGGCAAAATTCGCAATTTTAGTGTAGTTGGATACCTTAAATATTTTCCGAATATGGATAAAATACCAGTTGAGATTCGTAAATTGTGACTGAGAGCTTTTGAAACGAATTATAGAAATGAATCACGTGTTATTTTAAGAACCATCTACTACATCTTACTTCATTACATATGCTAATTTTATTACCATGTTTTTATTAACTCGCTTTCTTGTCTGTCCGGATGGAATTTTGTAATTGATTTTAAACTTCCCGTTGAGCTAGAAGCTTGAAATTTGGACCATAGCTCAGAAGTGGGTGACAGTGCATGAAAATGGGAAAAAAGAAGTTCTAGTCTTGAATCCGGGCCCCTGAAGAGGTGGGCCCTGATTTCGACAAAAGATCTCGTAACTCCAGAACTTACACGAACAAATATCACTTGTCGATCGATCAGGGCGAGTTGCTTCTATGTATTTAATTTCCTGGCTCTGGGGTCAAAGAGGGTACCCCAGGTTTTACCATGTTTTTAATTAACTCACTTTCTTGTATGTCTATCTGGGTGGAATTTTGTAGTTGATTTTAAACTAACTTTCCGATGATCTAGGCACTTGAAATTTGGACAAAAGCTCAGAAGTGGATGACAATGCGTGAAAATGGTTATAAAAGATGAGAAAAGATTTTTTATTAAGAAATTTATTCTCTCTATATAAAAAGTTTTCCGTGATGGCATAATAAATTTATTTACTTATCTCACACATGTAAACAGTAATAAAAAGGCAGTAAGTCCTGTTCAACATTATGGTTACAATTTGTTATATATATATATATATATATATATATGCTACATTATCCGCCTGAATAACAATCATCCCAAACCTCATCAAGAACGCCACCTTTTAAGCTGAAGTTGAAATTAGGCTGTATCGTTATACTATTAAGAAATTTATGTATTACAGATGGACTGTATAATGGAAGAAGATTGGTAATGAAAAATATTCGGAAGAATATACTCCAGTATGAAATTTTATCAAAGGAGATAGGAAGGTGAAATTGTATGAACACCAAGGAACAAACACACTAGACACTCGAGGAGATTTGGATACGCCATTCGTACTGAAAAGAACAGAATTCCCTGTAAGATTGACATTTGTCATGACTATTAATAAATCACTGGGGCAAAGTTTTGAAGAAGTCGGTATATGCGTAACATCGAAGGAAACAATATGTACCCATGGCTAACTGTATGTGGCTCTATCAAGGTGCAGAAGTAAATAAAATTCAGTTCAATTTATAGTAAAAGGTGATTAGAAACATTGTTTTTGAAGAGGCACTATGTTGAAGCACAAATTAAAATGCGGATACGAAGACTTGAAATTTATTTTCCCCTGTTTACAATATATTGAAATAAATTAGTACTACAAAACGCATGTAGATTACAGTTTTACAATTTGAGCAATGTGTATGAACAGTTGTATAATTTGTATAATGGGAATTGGTCCAACGGTAAGTCTGCTATTGTTTAGAAATAATTGTATGGAAATAATACAAAAGGAATTCATATTCAATAATATTTCCAGAGAAAACTATGAAAATGCACTTGAACTTTGACTATCTCGATATGACAACAGACGCGTTAACCAAATTCACGTAAGGAAATTTTAAGTTTCTTAAAAGTTGAAAGCTACTTTTACATTACTTACTGAGAGGATACTAACGTCCACTTAGGAATGCTACCATATATTACCATCAATGTGTTTTGAGAATTTGATGGATGGGATTTCATGATATTACATTTCACTGTTCATTTCGCTTCGGCAGCACTATTCATCCTGATAGCAATCTTGAATTCCTTTGAGACATTGTTAAGTTGAAATCCTTCTTAAGACTAATGCATTAAGTATTAAATTGTATTTCATTTCAAGGATTCATGTTCAATATATATATATAGAAGTAAATGATTAAAAAGAAAACTAATAAATCCCAAGAATCTTAAGATCAGATATATATATATATATATATATGTGTGTGTGTATGTATGTATATATATATATATTTATTTATATATATGTATATATATATATACACTGGTGTCCAAAAGTTAAGCACAATTGATAATTATGTGAATAAAGAAGGAACTGTAAATCAGAATGGCGGGAAACGCGATATGCGAGTGTAAAATGGTTATAAAATAAGGAAGCAAATCCAAAGAATGATAATAATTAATTTTATTATCCAAAGTAGCAGTTTGAAAGAAAACTGAGCGTAGCAAGGATTCACACTTTAAAGAAAAAATGAAAGAAAACATTAAATAAAATACTGATGCTGTAGTTGAATAATACGTGTCGTCACCTCTGACAGCCAGGTAAGCTGCACAGCGATTTACAATACTTGCTATTAGATGATGAATGAGTTGTGGGCTCAAATGGTTCCAAGCATCTTGGACAGCTGCTCTCTTCAGTTCTGTAACGGAGCTTGGTGGGTGCGAAATTGCTGCAATTTGTCTCCCGAGCATATCCCATGCATACTCGATAGGATTTAAATCAGGGAAGTTCGCAGGCCACGTCATGCGCTGGATGTTTTCCGTTTCAAGGAAGTCATCAATGAGCACCACTAGGTGCCATGGCGCATTATCATCCATTAATATGAAGTCAGGACCGACAGCACCTCGAAACAAGTGAACATAAGGCTCAAGAACTTCGTATCTGTATCTTTGAGCAGTCACAGACCCCGTGTCAAAGAAATGGAGGCCTGTGCGGCCGTTCATCATGATGCCTGCCCATACCATTACTCCTCGTGATGGAAAATTATGTCTTTCCGTTGTGTTTCTTGCTTCAAAACGTGTTCCACGTTCTCTCCATATTGTTACCTACCGAGAATCACTACTCAGACTAAACCGGAACTCGTCACTGAACATCACATTGGCCCACTCTCCCACACTCCAATGTTGATATTTCAAACTCCAGTTCGAACGAGCGCATTTATGCGCAGACGTGAGAGAATGCAAACAATGGTATTCTGGCATACAGGCCAGCATGATTGAGTCTCCTGTAAACAGTTTGTCTCGAAATTCGTATTCCTGTGGCGACTGTGAGCGCCGAGCCCAGTACTTTGGAAGTACTACCCCTCTGACGTCGCGCACTTATTACCAAATATCGGTCTTGGTGTGGAGTTGTGACTCTTGGTCGACCTGATACTGGTTGTCGGGTAACATCTCCCGTTCTTTGAAACCTCTGCCACAGTCTTGAGATCATAGACTGGTCCACATTCAGAATTCGAGACACTTCGGTTTGTGATCGTGAGGATTCCAGCATTCCAACGGTTCTTCCTTTCGTAAACATGTCCAATTGGCGTCTTTGTGCCATCCTTCACCTTGTTAACAACGTTCCTTCGCACAGCAGTTGCACGAAACTTGTCTGAACTGCCTATGCTGCGTGAATCGGTTTCTCCGCGTTCCGACATGCGCCGGTGTTTCGCGCAGGACGTAATCGACTGAAAAGTTTTGCATAAACCCAATGTTTCTTCACCCAATTAACACCCGCAAGAAATTTGGAATAATGTTACGAATATTTACTCCATGTTTTTCTCCTTTTACGATTTATGCTTAACTTTTGAACACCAGTGTATATTAACCACTTTACAGTTTCTTTTTTCTTTCATATTATATCAAAAAATAAGAACATTTTTTTGTAAACATTTTTAAGATGAAATCAATTATATAAACTCAAATCAGCAGTCAAAAATGTTATAAATACTAAATTTAAAGAATTATCCTAATTTTTATTTTCTTTGAAAACCATATTTTTCCTTAAAGTTAGCTTTTTTCCGAAGAAATAAGCGAACTCAAAAGTGCATATTAGTTTTAAAAGATAATATTGTATTTACAATTAATTAATCTCCGAAAATTCTGTTTTTGTGGGGTAAATTGTAAAAGAGGGAAACAAGCATAGTCCAACATCGCAATCGGGACAAAAATGCCGTGTTTCTTTTTTTTCACCCGTTTTCCATGTTGTTTCTTTTTAAACAACACACAAAATATTGTCGTGTTGGTCTCAATTTTTTATCGATAGGAGGAATCGCTTCTAAAAAGTTTTTTTCCGTCAAGCGTAAGGGACTGGGCAAAATTCCTGGTCGTCCTTTTTTCTCATTTACCACCCCATCTCTTTCAATAAGATGATCTATAATATCAAGTCTGTAATATCAAGTCTGAAATTCAAATGAGATAATTTTCCTCCAAGTTTCTAATATAAAACGAAGGCATTCCACAATGATGTATCTAAAAGATGAAAAAATAATTTTTTGTCTTATTTCTTGCTTTTTTTGTTTTTGTTATTGGTTAATTTGTGAGATGCTGATCCATTCTATCGAAACCACAAGAGAAGTCCGATAACAAACTTTCATTACTTCCAGAATCATTTACAGAAATTTCAGACTCACTATCTGAATAAATATCAGAATAATTTTCTGTTATGAGCCTCTCATAATCACTCATTTTCCTTCTACCGGTTGGATAAAAAGTCCGTATAAACTTTAAAAGTTTATAAAACCCGGAAAATTAAACAAAATAAAAAATGGTTTGCAGGCTTAGCATCGATATGTCACGGGATTTTTTTTTTTTTAAGATAAGAAAAAAGAGCGCGACAGATGGCGCTCGTACAAACGACTGAGTCGGAAATATGCAAATGAGACAGGTGATTGCAAATACATAATTGATCCAGATCAAATTCTCCGTTGCATGGCAACTAAGGGAAAAATAATGGTGAGCGAGAAAGACAAAGCTTTGTTGTTCCGATTTCAGAAAAATGTGAAGATTGGAAAAGGGCCTTCAACAGAAGCTTGTTCATCGATTTGAGGAAACTGGATCGCTCGGGGATCGTGTAAGATCCGGCTGACCAAGTCTAAGAATCATTAGCAAACGTTGCAAGTTTACATGGCCTCCTCGGTCTCCAGATCTGACTCCAGTAGACTCTTGACTGTTGGGATATTAAAATTCCTGGGTGAAATAATCCCCTCCATCCAATTTGTCGGAATTTAATGATGTGATCCACCGGGTGCTGTCATGTATATAGGCGGACATTCTGCCCTCTGGCGTTGCTGGATTTGTGACACGCTTGGAATGTGTCATCCCTTGTAATGGCGGTTATGTGGAGCATATGCTGTTGTATAAACGATTTGGTAACGTTACTTCTGTTATTTGCGAGTCTTTTCTTTCTATTGTGTACGAAACGCCACCTATTAAGTGTTTTTTGATTTTTTTTTCTTTTTCTTATCAGAAAAAAAAAATCCCGTGACTTATCGATGCAAAACCTGCAAACCATTTCCTATTTTGTTAAATTTTCTGGGTTTTATAAATTTTTAAAGCTTTTACAGACTTTTTGCCCTCTCGGTATTTTAAGACCCAAATTTTTAAAAAATAGACTTCATAGCTTGCATTACACCGATCTAGTAAAAAGGAAATTCCTGCCTAATCTAGTCTAAAAGAATTCAGTAAAACTTAACCTTGAAACTGATTTAGACATTTTTTTTTCTAACTTTACTCGACTATTAGAAACAGATGTCTTATAAACATTGCACTCTAAACGAGAAAAAAACAGAGGATAAGAGAAGAAAGAAGTATTGCACTAGAGATGCTCGAGCAAATCAGGGAAGTGCCATTCCAAGCGCCGAGTGGCGATCGGACAAAATTGGGAAGTGGTTAAGCAGTATAATGAATTAACACAAACTTATTCCTGTATAGTGTGTACACCTGAGAATTATTCACCTACTTTTCAGAAATGACATTGGTTTTGTGTGATAAGTGCATTATTTTTTTTAAAGAAAAAATTATTTCTTAGTTAAAGTACTTAATTATAATAAAGGGAAACATATGTTTTCTTTTTGTGTTTCATCATTGAAGAATATTTTTTTCATCCCTCCCACCAAATCTTAGTTTGAAATTTTCTTCCCGATATATTTTTTTTGAAAACTAAAACTTTTGAAATTCATACTCAAAAAGTACGATAAATATAACTTGCTATGAAAAAATTTCACAGGTCATCGACACTATTTCTGCTTTTTTACCAAGTGTTTGGACTTGTTGTTAAGAGGAGAGCTCAAAAATAAAAGTATTTAATATTTAAAAGGCACTTTTTTTTAATTACCGGAATCATTAACGATTTCATGTATCAAAAACACAGCACCATGTTACTTTCGAAATATTTTGAGAAATGTTGTGGGTAATCTGTTTTTATAACAATGTTTGCTATGAGAAAAAAATATTAAGCCCGAAATTCTCTGAAGAATTACGAGTTTCACAACAAATTTAGTCTAAGACGTGTTTCATTAAATCTATTAATAATGCTTCTCTGCTTTGTTGTGTGTGGTAAAACGAGCTAATGAGTTTTAAAAAATAATTGTGGTTTATTTACAGATCCATCACAATTACGCGCTAATACTTTGTCTTTTTTTAATATTTTATTTTAAAAAGTGTTGCATATTCGTAAGATTTCCTATAAGTTTTATATAAAAAACGAAACGAAGCACTTAAAGAAACTAACCATTATTTGTGAGAAAATATTTTCTAAGGATGATGTTGAATTCATAGGGCAATATAAATGTCAAAACAACTTACTGAGATTGAAGTGTATCATTAGCCTGATTGCTTGGAGATACGATTTTTCATCCTATTACTTTATTTTTATAAGATTTCTTCCAGAATCGTTTTTTTTTCCATATTTTATTCTCCTCTTCTGTTTTTAATGTAAAAAGACTGCTATATTGTTGAATTATTATTGGCATTTATGTTAAATCGACAATTATGAAAATCTTGTAAATCGTTGAATTTGACATCAGCGAACAAAACACTCAGATAAATAAATTTATATCATGACACATTATGTTATTTAACTGATTGAAAATATTTCAAACAAGTAGTAAATAAAAAAAAATTAAGTCAATTCCTACTTAGATCAACAAAAAAAAAATTATTTATTTTAGTTACTTTTTAATAAATAGTTAGAATTAATATAAATATGTATATATACATGACAGAATCACAATATTAAGTGGCAATTAATTTTTATTCATTATCAATAAAGTATCGCATTGTCATCCAAAACAATCGTGTATATAAAATTTCAGTTCAACTGAATGCTTCGAAACGTGAAAAAAAAATCTTTTAAAGGTTTGACCCAAGTCTCTAAGAATGAAGTCAACGTGGCTGTATCTATAATTCTTTAAAAAATTAATTTCAGTCAATAATTTTAATTAATTATAATTAAATTATCGTATTGATACTCAAAACAATAGTGGATAGAAAATTTTAGCTCAATTGAGCGCTTTAAAATGTGAGAAAAAAACCTTTTCAAGTTTTGACACAAGTCGCCAAAAATAATGCCAACGTAGCTGTTTTTGTAGTTCTTTGAATAATTAGTTTTAATCAATTAATTTTTATTAATTATAATTAAATTACTGTATTGTCATCCAAAATAAGCGTGTATATAAAATTTCAGCTCAACTGAGTGCTTTAAAATGCATTTTATTAACGATTGCAAATTTGAACACGATAAATATAGAGAGAGTGTGAACTAATAGTAGGAGTTGAAAAATAAACAGTGATAGTTAAGTAATTAATGGAAAAACAATTATCTTCATTAAGATATAGAAGCTTTCCTCTAAGACACCAAGCCCGCTTCGTAGGCCAAAGGTTGTGGGTTCGATTCTTGCCGAAGTCGATTTTCTGGATGCGAAAATCATAGGTACGTATGTCATATGATTTAGTGGCATATAAAAGATCTTTTGATTATCAATTATGTTCGGTTGTACTCGGCAAAATTAAATCACAGTAAAGTTTATAGCATTCAATGAGAGCTTCAATTAAAAAAAATCCAGTCGAGCGTCACGATTAGGTAGCGAGAGCCGCTACTAGATGGAGTCACCATGAAATGGCCCTCACATTTGGGGACTTGCTGTGTCTGTTAAGGCTTAGTCACCACTAAGCAACCCATTAGGAGGGGGGGGGGTTGAAAGCTTTCACCTTGAAAATGGAAGTGTTGATGATGAAGTTGTTACGAACTATCTGAGGTTTATCTCTCAAAACTAATTAAGGGTATTACTGGGATGTACTGGATTTCTGAAATTTAAAGCTTATACTAAGAAAATATAACTCAGTGGTTTTTAAACTGTGGTTCGTGGACCCCTGGGGTTCTGCAGCACCTTTGAAGGGTCCCATGGAGTCTCCTGTAACGTTGAGATTTCCATCTTTTACAAACTCTGAAAGACCCCGAGGGAAAATGGAAAGACAGGCCATACTAGACTAAATCACTAAATTGCCTCCTATCATAAATTCTACTAGCACTTAAATTTTGATCAAGAATATTATGTTGGGGAGATATGTTTCAAATCTTGAAGGTCACTCGGATACATAAAAGGGGGCCGCGTTGATCGAAAGTTTACGAACCGCTGATATAAGTCATTATCAGAAGAAATTCTCGGCTATAAAAGTAGCGAGGGAAGTGTTTTGTTGCCTTTTTAGAAGGCAGCAACTTTTTCTGATGGCACAATACCTTTGAGATTTGAAAGAACTGTACATTCTTCAAATTCTTCTATACATTCTTTTTTTCTCTGTTGAATCATTATTTAGTTTCTTTTTCTAAATACACAAGAATTAACTCTGAACTAACAAGGCGGAATTCAACTTTTTTTGTTATACTAATATTTTCCAGAAAGGAAAACGGACAACATCCGCATCCCACATATTAGGTTGTGCCTAAGGGATCTGAAGAAGGCGTTCAGAAAACATGAATACATCATAATTCATTCGCAACCAATGCCAAGCAAATTTGTGCAATGTTTTAACATCTTAGCCTCTTGGGAGCTATTGAGAGGTTTTTTAAAGTTTTGGTTCTTATGTGTTATACCGTCGACTAATTTCGACAAATGAAAAGACATCACCAATTCAAATAGTATCCCCAAATGCTGTTATTGGTTTTTTTTTTCCTGTGCTCGAGCGTGCGCATAAATGGTTTCTCGCAAAGTTATTTTAAATATCTTTATCGTACTTTATTTTCATCCTAAATAGAAAAACCAAACATTTGAATAATTTTCTCTTTTAAAACTATATCCAATTTTATACAGGGCGATCCCTAATCCATGGTACAAACTTTAAGGGTAAATAAAGGACATTGTAACAATCATTTATTGTATTGGAATATATGGGTGCAAGTGACGCGGTGAGGCGCAAACAGGGGAAATAAAAGAAAAAAGAAATGGAGTTATCGTTTGGTTGCTTTGCCGGTAGGGGGCAGTAAATCTCTAGCCACCATTCAAATGATGCATCTCAGAAGGAGAAAGCGCCATTCACAATTGTGCTGACGTCTACGATGCGAGACTTTACGTACGCCGAAAATGCAGGCATGCATTACATGTACGGCCGTGTAAATGGTAACGGCAGTGCTGCTCTACGAATGTATCACATGTAGTTACCTGATCGACAAATGCTGGATCACAGAATTTTTCAGCGGTTACATCGTCAACTTCGTGAAACACATTCGTTCCGCGTCACCAGACATGATGCTAATCGACAAAGAGCTGTACGCTGTCCAAGCCGGAAAAAAGCATTTTGAATGTCGTGATTGATAGACCCGAGTCAAGTAGAAGAGCTGTTGCTCAGCACGGAAGTGTGAGTCATCAGACAGTTTGTAGAGTATTAAATGAAAATCGCTTACACCTCTTCCATTTTCAGTGAGTAGAAGCTTTGTATCCGGCAGACTCTCCGTCTGCCAGAGGGTGGTACAGCAATGTGCGCTGAAGTTGGACTTCATTGCTCATGTGCTGAACAGTTTTGAACAGTTATTGTAAACATTTCACGTCAATGATGGTTTCAATAAACACCTTGTCTTTCCTTTCGTCTCTTATTTTTTGCGTTTGTGCTTCACCGAGTCACTTGCGCCCATACATTCCTATACAATAAATGATTATTACAATATCCTGTACCTACCCTTAAAGTTTGTATCTTGAATTCGGGACCACCCTGTATAATATGCAAAAAAATATGTTTTTTCTGATTTCATTACATTAAATTGATGAATGGAAATTAAATTTAGCAAAATATTAGAGCAATGCTTCTAAATAAACTTCAAGAGAATAGAGCATTATTTTTAATTTAATAAGGTAGGAGATCTATTTTTATATCATATTAGTAAGAATCAAAAAAAATATTATTGTTATAGAAGTGTTAATTAAATATTTCGCTTAAAATTGGTATATTAATTTTAAAATATACGCGTCTCACACAATATAAAACGATAGTAAATAATCGTGTGAAATTTATTAATGTCAAGAGTACTTTATCTGCATTTTTATTTTTAGCTTCATTAATGGTTTGTTTAAAAAGACTACATCGAGGCATACCTTTAAAAATTTTAAAAAAGGAAACATTGTTGTAAAAGATATGTTTAAGTTCAGTTAAATATTGAAATTATCATTTCAAATTTTCTTGAAGCCTTATAGTAAAATCGAAAAATTCACTTGTTTTCAATCACTTAAAAATATTTTAAACACTCTATTTTGTTGATTTTATAACGTTAGAAAAAAAATGTTCGTTTCATTTTAAACTTTTGAAGGTTTTCCAGGGATTAAAAGGTCTATTTTATATTAAACCTTACATTGAATTCAAATTCATTAATTATGTAATTAATATTATTATATAATTTCAAATTGCATAATACAAATAAGTCCGGATGACTTTTTAGAAATTTAAAATCTCGTATCATTTTATTAAAATAACTTTTAAAATTGTCATTTGAAATCATAATGATCTATAAAAGTGATTAACTATTCAAAAAGCAATTTTTTAAAAGTGATAATATAATGCATTAAGCAAATTTGAATATAAAAATACAGAATTATAAAATTCAGAATTTTCTATTGAGATATACTGCTATTTGTAATGATAATAGTAAACGCGCGATATTTCCTTTATTTTGGATTTATTATTTGGTCCTTAAGGGATCCGACTACCCTAAAATTGTGAATTTTGCTAAAAATTCCGTTTCTTGTGATTTTATTTTATAGATCATCTTATTAGCTTTATAAAAATAACAAATTTTTTATTTTTCTATCACAACAAAAAAAAAACTCCAAGTGTTTTAGTAAAAGCAGATGCCATTACTTGAAGCAAGATGTCATGCTTTAAAAGGCGTTTTACTTGAAATGTGGGTAGTTTTTTTTTGTTTGTTTTTTTGAAAATGCTCAAATGGAGACAGCGATTGCTATAAAAAAGTTTTCAAAATAATGAACTGAAATTTTTTGTGTATGTTCTGCATAATAGTAGATGTGTTTTTTAACCTTCAGATTTATCAATCACTGTTTTATTACAAAATTTACAGTCCGTTATGTTAAAATAATGACTAAGATAAAGTGCTCTGGTTTTTGTAAAAATTAAAACATCTCTTATCCTGAAGGTCACTTTAAAAATGAATAACAAAGCAACACATCAGAATTAAAAATTGAAAATTTGTTTATAAACTTTTAGTACAGAATGGGCCCTGTGTATGTTATTTTTTGTAAATGTTTACCCATTTTTTCCCAATTTTGTAATAATAATTTCTTTTTCTCTTCGTAATTTTAGCATATTTTTCTTAATATATATTTCTATCTATTTTTTAATATTATTTTTCTAAGCAAATCTAAAAATCACAAAAAATTTCTCATGTCTTCAGTTTTTTTTAAAAAAAGTTGTGGCAAGTAGTCGGATACCTTAATATAATTTTTTATTCATATATTTCTACAAACCAGATTTTCCCGATTAAGATTATTAATAAACTTTCATATAATTTATTTAGATAATAAAATCATTTACAAATAAATGTGAACTTTTATCATTCATTTAATCACGCACTTTTATACAAATACATCAGCCCTTTGTTCTATGATTGACTACATGCGTTGGAGGGAATATGCATAATTTAGAATATTGTTGTATAAAATGAAATGCGCGTAGGTTAGATATGTACGTATTATTGTGTTGAGGCTTAGGGATTTTATTGAGAGGAATCTGTTACAGAGAAAAGTTCCCCCCATTATCTTGTGTAAAATAAGTGGGATTTTATAGAAAATTCGTTCAGGTGAAGAGGCGTGAAAAGGCACACGTTTTATAGACACACACACAAAAACCAATACCCTTTCAGATTTATGATCAACATGTATTTTAAAATTCTCTATAATAATCTTAAATTTATAAAAATGGACTGTGGCCATTTTTAACGAAAAAAGTGTCTTGGAGATTATTTATTATATATTTAGAAAAAACTATCTTTCATTTATAATCTATATATATATATATAGCTAGAGATAATTTTTTTAAAAAAATAAATGTGTTATTTTTATTAACTTTGATTTAAATGTCAGTAAAACTACGCGTGGGATGCTATTAAGGATTTAAATAACAAATGATTCAAGTTCGCGAAAATAGATATTACGAAATTGGATATCAATGCAATTAAAAACTGCTTTTTAATACATGGAGTATTTGAAAGATTGAAGAAGGATAGCTTATAATTGCTAGCAAATCTGATAAACTTTTTTAAAAGGTTCAGAAGGCTTCGTTTAGCACATGGTGAGTCTTTTAATTTTTTTAAAAAGAACAAATGTAAGCCATAAAAATAATAATTTTTAGAAATAATTTTCTGATATATGTTCTACATCTTTTCTTGTATATAGACGGCAACTCATTTCTTAGCCTTTTATAAATTATCTCATTTTAATAGTAGAATTTATACATATTTTTTCTATTAGGATATAAAAAGTTAAAGTATTTGTTTTAAATGTATTTATTTTTCTCTTTTCTTTTAAAAAAATTTCGAGAGGCTCTAATAAATTTATTATGAACTATCGCAACTATGCAAGCATTCAAGATAACTCGCCAAGTTGTCAGCCTTGCTTTCGCATACGTTGTACGCGCTTAAATGACAACCATGTGATTCAGTAGCGCACACAAAAAAATTTCAAGGGGAGTGGGGGGTCCATGGTCGAAAGTTCTTCAATTCGTATCATACCAATTGATTCTTCTGATTTTGTCAACAAAAAACGGTAAAAAATAAATTATTGAATTTATAATTAGCATTAAATAATAAAATAATTTGTGAATTACAAGTACTTAATTAAATTTTACGTTATATACATATAGGATTATTATCAATCGAAAAAAATTCAAGGCTTTGGGGGGAGGTCCGGACCCCTAGGACACCTCCCTTGTGTGCGCCACTGATGTGATTTGTTTCATATATTGTTGTCAATTCGGTTGTGATAGTACATTATTGCAAGCTCTCACAGGAAAATATCTCAACAATTGCCAGGACTGGAATAGTTACGTGAGAAGTAAGACGTTGTCTCATACAACTTATTAACAATCAACAAAATTAAATGCTCAATTTTCCAAGAAGCTCCCAGAGCTGGAGATTTATCAAAATCTGAAGACTTTATCAATGAAGTGTTAGATGACGCTGCTTCAGTGAGGAATTTAACTGAAAAGTATAGAGCCAAAAACGAACTTTAAGAAAAAAATTTGAATAAATAAATAGAATTACACATAGTATACGCAGATTACAGTTTTACAACGAGTATGAACAGTTGTATAATTTGAGTTGTTATTGTTTTTAGTGCCACCTGTCGGACGGTACCACATCGAGGACCACGAAATTCATCGTGACAAGGGGCTAGGTGTACGCCTGTTGTTGACTTTGAGCCCCATGCAGGTGACAGTACTATTTGACTCGACATACACGACAGATTAAGACACCATCTATCTCCACCTCCACAATTTAAGCATGGAACTGGAGAGGAGGGAAATATTCTCCAGTCCCCTGCACCCGTGGTTGCTGCTACGACCACCCACAAGACTTTCGGACCCACTGATTTACTCGGAGGGTATTTGGTGACATCGGGCATCGAACCCAGGCCTTCCGGTCTGGCGTCCGATGCTCTAACCACTAGGCTACCCATGGCCTGCATAATTTGTACAAAAGGGTAGGTGGACGGTGGGTACCCCCCTCCATTTTTTAAATTTTAATAATACTGAACTCTGCAGATTTAAATATTAACTACGGCTGTACTTCTATCTTGCTCCTTTTAGATCTTTAATTTCAAGTACACTTCATTCATTATAAATTCATGATCCTTTGTTTTATTTTAAAATTCTTTACGTTTTTCATTTACTTGTGTTTTCGATTTCTTATTCTATTATTTTTCCCCCCAAAAAAACGGAATAAATTATTAATGAAATGAATAATAGCACTTCTGAAAGCTCTAAAAATAGTTGTTGAGTTGATGGCATAGTTTTAAAAAATGTTTTGATTCAATGTCCTTTGTTTTTGTTATTTAGTAAGAGTCTCTGGATGATTACTACGATAAAAAATAGTTCAATACAACCTTTTACCTTTATTAATATGTATTATTTATAAAATGAATATCTGAGAACTCCTGTTAGACTTAAAGTGGTTTTCTATTTCTGAGGCTTTGAGATTTTTTTTTTTTTTTTTGAATTCTTAGAATTGAAACAATTTTTTAAAATATTATTCCTTTCGGAAAAAATGTTCTAAGGGCTTGCTAAGGTAAAGTGATTGCTGAACCCTAAAAAAAGGTTCTCATAATCTCAGTTAAGAGAATATAGTTATAGAATATCGGTCGAAAAAATTGACAATCTTTGACGTCATAAGGATTTGCCGAAAATTCAACTTTTAGAGTTCTCACTGTTTTAAAAATTGTTGTGTAAATTCAAAGAAGCATAAATTTTAATGAATAAGATTTTGTCATCTGTGTTCTTCCGAAAATCAAAATAATCAGTTACAGTGCATGTGTAGTACAGATTTAGGATAAGTTCGCATATGACAATTCCTTTTTTTCCCTACTTGTTTGTCCTTAATATTTCGCCAGCTTAAATAATAACCATCCATTGGATGAAGAATATATAAATTACAATTATAATAAATAAAGTATTTGGATCCTGACAGACAATAGGAGCTCCATCCAATATTTGAAGAAATATCCAAATGTTATGGCCAGTACTGGTCTGTATATTATTTCCAAATTCCCTAGGCTAGGTCAGAGGAAACAAGCGTGTCTCCAGTGGATAACCGTCACATGCGGATGTGCCTGTTAATGAGACCGCTGACGAGCTGGCTGGTAGGGTTTGTGATCTCCCTGACCCCAGTTCCTCTGTCTTGAGCCATTCTAAAATTCATTACCACCACGGAGTTAAAATGAATCTGATTTGGCAAAACCCTCCTGCTCGCAGTTAAGAGTTCTGACCTATCAACACAGTGCAGGAGATCCAGAGCTCTTTAGACTGACTGCCTTGGCGAGCTTTAAAATCGGTAACCTGCGTGATTTGACCTTTGTGCTAGGGTAAAGTCTTTCTTTACTTGTCCCTGCTTCTCCTGCTCATCTTCTGGACCGCTGGGGCATTTCCCTGGAACAGTTGTTTGTAGATCAAGATCTAGCTTGTAGCATTTTCATGTGAAAAGGTCAAACGGACATGGTGTAGGCTTTTCTGCACGAAGGGATTTTGAAACAACAACAAAAATCGCATAAAAAACCTCAAAAACATTTTTTTCGATAGTTTCAAATTCCAGCAAGCATGATAGTAAGTAATCATAATAACATGATAGTAACTACGAATTAAACCTTTGTAGTCATAATCGCTTCTTTGAAGCCTAAATTATTTGTACAAAGAATTTTCAATAAAATGTGCTATTTTTTTTATGTATCGATGACAAATTTTGCTTCAAATTTTTAAGTATAACATATTTCTGATATATTTAATATATTTGTATTGTTTTTTGATATTTCAAATAGGCTTTAGCAATAACTTATGATTATATACCTTATTAGCCGTTATCCTCCCGTTTAGCTGGGTATTTCATGATGTTGTTCGACTATATTTTGCTTTTAAAAAAGTTTATAATCCTAGCCTTAAACTTTTGATTGTATTCAAAAATATTCTTATAGCCCTCTCTTGATTTAAACAGGACATGACTTGATTTAACGTACTAGCTGTCCTAGTAAAATTTCGTTCGTTTAGAGCAGGAGTCAGCAAATTGCGGTTTTTTGAAAAGACATTTGCGACTCTTCAGTCTCTACCTCTTGATATTATTTTAAAAAATTATGTCTGATAAACAAAGCATTGTTTCACTTTCCCTGTTCTTAAGTATGTAATGAAAAAATTTACTTGTATTTACAAAACTCTATAGCATTTAACTGTCTTAAGAGAGCAGTTTCTGTATTAAATTATTTTCCATTAACTAAGTTTGTTGAGAATCAACATAAATATTAGAAGAATAAGTTACGTGAATATTACATGAAAATGATATAAGTTGCGTCTTTTGCAAATAAGCTTCCCAATCTTTATGTGCAAGAACAAAGTCAGTTTTAATTATTAGTATAAACATGAAATTACAAAAAAAAATTACTCTTATGTTGTTATTAATAGGGAAGTTTATTCATGAAGCTTGAAAGTATAATTTAGAACATTTTAATATCTTGGCATTGATTGTTTTTGCATTGAGTGAGAGAAATAAAAATTTCTTCCAGTATTCTTTGATTTATAAGGAATTTAAAATATTTCTTTGAGTACAGCGTTATTAAAATAATATGAACAGTATTAATTGGTTATAACCATCTTGACCGCAACCCCGGCCGTAGGGTTCACCTCGATGCTCACGCGAATACATATAAACTGGCACTTTAACACTTAAGTTATATTATATTGCTGACAACTTGACTCTTCTAAATCGAAAGACTGTCAACCCTTGGTTTAGGGTAGTGCTTCTCAAACTGTTTTGTTTAACGATATACTGACATTAATTAGTGGCAACCTGTATATAAAAAAGGTAAAAGTTGTATATAGTTCAAAAAACGTCTATATACAGTGTGATTCACAACGTTCATATACCGTGTGAACTTGTAAGGTGTGTGTGGGGGGGGGGGTACAGAGAAGACTCGAAATCACAGAGAAATACAGGATTACAAATATCGTACTTGCGAATTTTGGTTCGAAACAGAGAAACAGAATAAAAACAGCAACACATTAGACAGAAAACATTTCATTGAAAGGTTATACAACAACAGGTGTTCTAAATTACGACCAGAAGTTGTCTGGTAGGCCTGACAGCATACCCACATAGAATTCCATACGTTCTGGAATCCTGGTATGTTACGTATCCTCCAGGCAGCTAGAACTATTTGAGCGATGAGGTCTTCAACTGAAGGAACGGGCTTCTTGTACACCAAAAGGAATCAGCGAACTTGTTAAGGAACCCGTCTCGCTTAACCTTCTGTTTACACTTTCGAAGGTCGTGTGACACCGGCTCATGTCGGAATGCGGAGAAACCGATTCACGCTGCATAGGCAGTTCAGACAAGTTTCGTGCAACTGCTATGCGAAGGAACGTTGTTAACCATCAAACAAGGTGAATGATGGCACAAAGACGCCAATTGAACATGTTTACGAAAGGAAGAATCGTTGGAATGCTGGAATCCTCACGATCACAAACTGAAGTGTCTCGAATTCTGAATGTGGACCAGTCTGTGATCTCAAGACTGTGGCAGAGGTTTCAAAGAACGGGAGATGTTACCCCCGACAACCAGTATCAGGTCGACCAAGAGTCACAACCCCACGCCAAGACCGATATTTGGTAATAAGTGCGCGACGTCAGAGGGGCAGTACTGCCAGAGCACTGGGTTCGGCGCTCACAGTCGCCACAGGAATACGAATTTCGAGACAAACTGTTTACAGGAGACTCAATCATGCTGGTCTGTATGCCAGAAGACCAGCATTTTGCATTCCCCTCACGTCTGCGCATGAACGCGCTCGTTTGAACTGGAGTTTGAAATATCAACATTGGAGTGTGGGAGAGTGGGCCAATGTGATGTTCAGTGACGAGTCCCGGTTTAGTCTAAGTAGTGATTCTCGGCAGGTAACGATATGGAGAGAACGTGGAACACGTTTTGAACCAAGAAACATAACGGAAAGACATCATTTTCCATCAAGGGGAGTAATGGTATGGGCAGGCATCATGATGGATGGCCGCACAGACCTCCATTTCTTTGACACGCTGTCTGTGACTGCTCAAAGATACAGAGACGAAGTTCTTGAGCCGTATGTTCGCTTGTTTCGAGGGGCTGTCGATCCTAACTTCATATTCATGGATGATAATGCGCCATGTCGCCGAGCGGTCCTGATGGATGACTTCCTTTAAATGGAAAACATCTAGCGCATGTCGTGACCTGCGAACTCCCCTGATTTAAATCCTATCGAGCATGTATGGGATATGCTCGGGAGACAAATTGCAGCCCTTTCGCACCCACCAAGCTCCTATATAGAACTGAAGAGAGCTCTCCAAGAAGCTTGGAAGCGTTTGAGCCCACAACTCATTCATCATATCGTAGCAAGTATGGCAAATCGCTGTGCAGCGTGCCTGGCTATCAGAGAGGTGACCACACACCTTATTAAATTGCAGCATCAGTATGTTATTTAATGTTTTCTTTCTTTTTTTCTTTAAAGTGTGAATTCTTTTTACGCTCAGTTTTCTTCCAAACTGCTACTTTGGATAATAAATTAATTATTATCATTCTTTTGATTTACTTCCTTATTTTATAACCATTTTACACTCGCATATCCCGTTTCCCGCCATTCTGATTTACAGTTCCTTCTTTATTCACATAATTATCAATTATGCTTAACTTTTGGGCACCAGTGTACATATTATATCAATTTTAATGCGTATTCTATTTTTTTGTTGTGTCAAAATGCATTTTTTCTTCTTTTCAGTAAATTAGTATTTTTTTTTGAAAAAAAGCTTTTGTTTTTGACTTCTTGATATACTTACGCCCCCCTTGTAGGGTTATCAGGATTCCTAAGGGGTCGCGTCCTACAGTTTGAGAAACACTGATGTAGAAGGCTTCATATAATCTCTCGAATAAGTATTCTACCAATTCAAAGATTTTTCTTCTTCTCAAAATTTTCTCGTAGTATGCTATTAACTTTTTTTATATTTTATTTTGTAGAAAAAATACTCTTTTTGTTGGAGTATGTATTTTGTAAGATTTGTTACCCTTTTTGAATTAAACTGAGACCTTATCGTTCGATTGTCTTATTGAGTTGGGTCTACAGACTCAAGTACTTCAATGTCTTACGCTTGCTCATGCTTTTCTATGAACTGATTAGTTGTCAGCTCCTGATTGTGGGAATCCGAAACTTCTTCAACCTCATCACTATTCACTTCTAAATTTATTTGCCTGTCAAGATCGACAACTTCTTCAATCACAGTACCAATTTCACCAGGCTCTGGCACTGATCCTGCCTGATTTTAGGGAGGGGGGAGGAGACGAATTGACAGGATTTGAAAATAGTGATCTCCGGATTCGAGTAAGTCTAGATATTGCTGTATTGTCTTTTAGAATATATACGTATGCTATCTGTTTTCAAAGTCTGGTATATTCAGACCCGTCCTTATGCCATCAGCCAAAAATCGGCACGGACTTTTTGGACGACCAGTATATATAAATAGAAATATAGACTAAAGAGCTATTTGTTTAATCAGTCCATAAAAATAAATTCTGATCTTTTGTACTAACTTTTGATTCAGACTCAAAAGAATTTCAAAGAATATTACCATTAGTAAAAACAAAATGAACCCAGAAGCTTTAATAAAAAGCTTCGAAAATTATTTCAGAATTGCTTAAAGCTTTATTCTGTCATTGAAATTATCTCATTTTCGATTCCCTTCAAGACGGCATTGGGTTCCTTTCATTATTTTTGACGTTTCTTTTAGTTTTATTCTAAAACGCCTGAAGTGATTCTTATCTTCATGTCTTATTCTTAAGCAGATTTCAGTTTTCTTGAGATTATTTTAACGAGAAATCGCAAATTCAATTTTCTATATTCCCTTTGATTTTGAAATCCAATCTGTCCGGCTCGAATGTTTGAAATATTATCTGTTAAGTAAATGTAATACTTAAAGAACCATTTCTAAATTTGGCATCATCCAGGCATGACGTCACTTATAAAAAACCATATAAAAGCCTGATCTATATATTATAAAGGAGAAAAGCGACTCACTCACTTATTCTTCACGATATAACCGGAACTATGAGGCCTACAAACTTGAAATTTGGTTGGGTGAAGAGGTCCACTACAAAAGATGTTTTTTGAAAACCGTCTCCCAATGGGCGTTGTGAGGGTTTAAAAACGTATTAGATAAATATTCTTTCTTTTTAACTGTTTGACCAAGACTTGAAATTTTGTAGGCATGTTTCTTTTGTTGAATATTCATCCGCTAAGAACAGATTTTACAGAAATTGTCTCCTATGGGAAGAGCGGAAAGTTGCTGGGACGTATTTATAAATAAATTTCCGCTATTGGACTACTTCTTACCGTAATGAAATTTGATATGCATATTACTTTTGTTAAATGTAAATCTGCTGCAGCGTAGTGATCAAAAAGAAATCCTTTATCAAACTGCTAGACTAACAGTAATGAAATTTAGTATTTATGTTTCTTTTGTTGAATTGAAATTTGCTAAGAGCGCGTTTTACGGAAACCGACTCTCAGAGATGGTTACCGGAGCTTATAGATAAAAAAAATTCCGTTTTTAAACTTAAAATTTGGAAAGCATGCTTATTTTAATTAGTAGAGATCACTAAAGTTGGATTTGTGGAAATCCTCGTGGAGCGAGGACTATGAGAGCTTAAAAGATAATTCTACTTCCATTTTAGAAATTATTATTTAGAAGTTCTGTCCATTTTAAGGCATCCGACAACCCTAAAATTGTGAATTTGGCCAAATAATTGATAAATGTTTTTTTATGATTTTATTTTATAAGATATCTTAATAGTTTTAGAAAAAATACCAAGTTTATTTTTTTCCGTTCAATAGATCAAAAACGTATTTTACTCGAAATGTGTGTGTTTTTTTAATGCTTAAACGGGGACTGCGATTGCTCAAAAAGTTTTGAAAATAATTTACTGAAATTTTTTGTATATGTTCTGTATAGTAGTAGAAGTGATTTTCTGTATAGTAGTAGTAGTAGTAGAAGTGATTTTCTGTATAGTAGTAGTAGTAGTACAAGTGAACTTTCAGATTTATTAATCACTGTTTTATTACAAAATTTACAGTCCCTTATGTGAATATAATCACGGTTTTTTTTTAGCAATTTCATATAATTAAAGTGAAGTGTTCTAGTTTTTGGGAAAATTAAAATATTTCTTACCATGAAGGTCATTTCAAAAATGAATAACATAGCAACAAATGAGAATTGAAAAATTAAAAATTTTTACGAAACTTTTGGTACAGAATGGGCCCCGTTTATGTTATTTTTTGAAAATTTTTACCCATTTTTTTCATTTAAGTAATAATAATTTCTTTTTCTCTTCTAAATTTAGCATATTTTTCTTAAAATGTACTAAAAAATTGACTCTCAAGAGAATTATGGGACATCTGATAAAAAAATTTCTATTTTTTTGAAGTATCAGACTTGAAATTGGCAAGTATGTTTATTTTATTGAATAGAAATCCACTAAAAATGAGCTTCGTTTAAATCCATTTTGGTAGGGGGTGCGTAAAAGATAATTCTACTTCAGTTTCAAAAATTTAAGTTCTGTCCTTTTTAAATCAAGGGGTGTGGGTTAAAAGAATGTTTGTTTTTCAATACAATTGAATGTTTAACTCAAGGACTTAGATATCAATAAATTTTTATCGAATAATCATTCAACATCAACATCATGGAAATGATATAATCAACATCCACATCATGGAAATCATAAATAAATATCAATATCATGGAAATCATATAATCAATATCAACATCATGGAAATCATATAATCAATATCAACATCATGGAAATTATATAATCATTATCAACATCATGGAAATCATATAATTAATATCAATATAATGGAAATCATATTATCAATATCGACATCATGGAAATCATATAATCATTGTCAACATCATGGAGATCGTATAATCAATATCATCGTCATGGAAATTATATAATCAATATCAATATCAACATCATGGAATACTCGGCGAAGCGGGCTTGTAACGGCTAGTATACTTATAAGACAAAAGATATACAAGAAAATTCATTTTGAAATCTCGACGATTTAAACTGATAATCTACTAAAAATAGAAATTTTCATTTGGATTCATTATTTAGTTTAAAAAATAATCATTTTGTTTAATTTTACACTTAAGTTTCTAGTATAATTAATATAATTTCTTCTAATTCTTGTTCTAATAAATTGCTAGAAGTGAACTTTCCTTATCTTATTATATTTAATTTATTTTATTAAATGCAGTTTCCCACCCACACTGCACTATGTTTAGTAATATGCGTTGGAGTTTTAATTAATTATTTAGAAAGCCATTCTGTTTTGTGATCTTGATTGCTTAGAGAGGTATTCATCTGCTTATAAAGTGCGTGGGAAATTGCTCAAGCATTAATTTTTAGACAAAACTCTTTTACTCTATATTACAAACGTGTCCGACAAATTTATTTAAAGTTTAGTGGTTTTTATCCTGTGTTATCCAAAATTCATCCAATTATTTCTGAATTTATTTGAAATGCTCTCTGATCCGTATAGAAAGTAAAGAAAATGTTATGGTCATGTCCGTTAATCTGTTAAACCTCATGTAACATTTTTATCATCGTCGTTCTAACGATCAATCCGTGTTGGAACATTTTTTAGGGATTGAATAAAAGAACAAGAAAATTACATGTTGTTAATTAATTTAACGTCACTTTACATTCTTTAATGAAACTACGGAACTAAATGCTGTCTTACACACACAAAATAAAGCTCAACCCGGAAACATTTATTTTTCTGTTGGGGAAATTGAGGAAAGAATTAACATTGATGGAGGTTAATGAACGAAGATAAATGGGATGACTTTTATTTAAGAAAGCTAAGACATTCAGTAGAAAGTTTAAAAGCTTTTATATTAAGCAAAGTAAAAAAAAATAAACGAATATTATTTTTAAGAGATTAATATTGAAAATGTATGTATTATTTAATCACTCTTTATATAGACTGTAAAATGCTATCGTAACTTTAAAAATTCAAATCTCAGAGAAAATATCAATGCAGATAACGATTTAAGGTATCCGACTACTTGTGACAACTCTATTTTTTTTTAAAAAATGGAGATATGGGGACTTTTTTTGTGTATTTTAGATTTGTTTAGTACATTTTTCAAAGAAAAATATACCAAAATTAAGAAGAGAAAAATAAATTATTGTAACTAAAATGGGGAAAAAATAGGTAAAAATTGACAAAAAATAACATAAACGGGGCCCATTCTATACCAAAAGTTTATGAACAAATTTTCAATTCAATTCTGATGTGTTTCTATGTTATTCATGTTTAAAATGATCTTTCGGATAAGAGATATTTTAATTTTTACAAATACTAGAGCACTTTATCTAAGTTATTATATGAATTTGATTAAAAAAGCAGTGATTATATTTACACATAAGGAACTGTAAATTTTTTAATAAAACAGTGACTGATAAATCTGAAGGTTAAAACACTTCTAATGTTATACAGAAGGTACACAAAAAAATTCAGTTAATTATTTTCAAAACTTTTTGAGCACTCGCCGTCCCCGTTTGAGCATTTTCGAACAAACACATTTCGAGTAAAACGCGTTTTAAAGTATGACATATATCTTGCTATAAGGTAATGACCTGCTTTTACTAAAACACTTGTAGTGTTTCTTCTAGTGAACGGAAAATAATAAACTTGGTATTTTTATAAAGCTAATAAGATGGCCTGTAAAACAAAATCATAAAAGAATTTATCAATTTTCGGCAAAATTTGCAATTTTGGGGTAGTTGGATATCTTAAGCAAACAAATTTCTAGAATGTAATGCCATGTTGCATTTTCAATACAATAACACATTATTGTTTAAAAATTATTAAAATAAATATTATTTCAAGTTTCTTTGTGTGTTCTTGAGTTACTTTTGTAAAAAGCAATGATAAGCCTTGTTTTCATTTTTTTTAAAATTGTTTTCGGTCATAAGTTAATGAATAGTCAAACACAATACAGAACGTCATCAAAAGCACAGCCAACAACATTTAAAGAAATATAGTTTAAAACAGCAGGGCATATTTTATGGTGATCCTCTGTCATAGGTATACATGCTATTCCCATTCTTTTCAAATAATCCTGCAAAAAGACATGACTAAGACAGTCTAAGACGGACCAAGCTGATTGCTCTAGACAAGGAATCAGAAATTCTTGTTGACTTCTTCAAAAAGAAGCTCCGTTTCTTCTCCGAAGCACTCTCTATATGTATGCTGGAACATTTGAATCTTTATATGCTAATACTTTGAATCTAAACGCTTTATATGTCACAAAGACAAAGGATCTAGCTGAGTCATTTGGAACATTCTCTTGGCCATCAAGGAGAAGGGAGGGCAGTCATCACCTACACATGGTGCTTCCTATTTTCGCCAAACGACTGACAGCTTGTCGCCATGGAAGCAGTCCTTTCCAGTAGCGCACACAAGAAGGGTATCCTATTGGTCTGGAACCCCCAAAGCCCTTGAATTATTTTCGATTAATGATAATTCTATATATACATAACGTAAAATTTAATTAAGTACTTGTAATTAACAATTTATTTTATTAATTAATGCTAATTAATAATTCAGTAATTTATTTTTTACTTTATTTGTTAACAAAGTCGACAAAATCAGAAGCATCAATTGGTGTTGTCTTGAGGTATGATACGAGTTGGGGGATTTTCAACCATGGACCCCCTACGCCTTGAAAATATTTTGTGGGTGCTACTGGTCCTTTCTGTACACTTTTTTTCAATTGTTAATCTCAAAACATTAAAAGCAGGTGCAAAAAATAAAATTCTCCAATTTCTGTCTCCTTATCTCGATTAATTCCTGCTTGTCATTGTTCAGTTCACATTCAGGGATTTAAAGGCAATTTGGCTATTGCTGCAAGGCCTCTATGGCTATAATTGGATTTAATCTTAATCAAGTAAAAGAAGACTTAAGTTAAATTTAGGCTTTTAAATAGCTGAATGTGTATGGCATACACAGACTATCTTCATGTGAGGGTTTACCTTTTAAAAAAAACGTAGACAAAAAAAAAATCATAAGACGCAATCTCTGTGCTAAAAATTAAAGTTGTTGGTCCATAGGATGGATTTGATGCCCCAAACCCCACCCTTGTATATGCCACCGTACTGTTCGAGAGCTTCAGAGAACGCCGTATCCTCGTAGCCGAGAGCTGGTCATAGTCGCTTATGACTGGCGTTGTTTCTGTCAATTCAGGGATTAAATCCCAGAGGGGGGGGGACCTAGAGAGGCTTATACACATTAAATTTGCCGCATCTCAAAGAACTCATGTTGGAAATTTGGGCAATAAGGGGTCAGGTGTTGCCTTTGTTACTTAGACATGGTTCAAAATTGCAAGGTCCGTTACCAATGCTATGTTAAAACTTGCTTTTTTCCCATAAAATGAAGAGATTTTGATGAATAAACACTCAATGAAGGGATAATTTTTCTTCAAAATTCGGTTTGTAACTATAAATTCTTAAGAATTGTGACGGATCTATATGCGACCACCTACTAACAATCCTCTTGGGTATTCTTTTTGGGGCCAGCAAAATTTACCAATCTACTCCTTAGAAGGAAACGTGATATGCAAATTATTATATATAGTTCTTATTCACGAGAACAGAAGGTTAGTGAGTAAGAAGGGAAGAGAAAAGATAATAGAAAGTTAAAAGTTTAGTTAACCAGAGGTGACAAGAAAGATACAAGGTGAAGATTACCATAAATGGTTAAAAAGTCCTTGTAAAAGATTATAGTCAGGAAGAGAAAGATAATTTGAATTGGCTAGAAGACTGCCTAAGATCAGGTACTGCCACCTTCATATTACGTTGATATTTAAACTATTAAAGTCGTTAAGCGGACATTAAGTATATATCTACCTTGTAAAGTAATTTTTAGGAAGAACTATTATTATAAAGTGGTTATTAAATGTATTCTCCTCAAACGGGACTCTCGTCCCCTCCCTCTGTTGTCTGACTGGATCATCCTAATTGTAGTGTGCATTGATTTGTATTTGAGTCGATTAAAGTACTCTAAATAAAATAATTGGAAATTATCATGTCGAATAATCCTTCACTTCCTTCCACACCTTTAGCTGGGGCACAGGATAGAAGGGAATTAGGTTCATTTCAGAATAACCTACTTAACTGTTCTTAAAGAATAACTCATTCCCATTGGGTATTCCACCAAAAGTCCTCGTGTCGTTTCAAAAAGCAAAATTAATAAACAGTGAATCATTCAAAGTATGCCACCTTCTTAGTAAAGCAATTAACAGCTTCATGTTTATATAAAGATATTCATTAGTAATTAAATATTCTTAGTCATATAAAGCACAAAATGTATACAATAAAAATGTGTCGAAACCATTTAATATTACTCAATATTTTCTTACTCCATTAGGCTGTCATTCCTTTTATCTCCAGTTATGCATAATTTTCTGCCAATTGTTCTCTATGAGAACTTGAATGACTATCTTTTGTAAGTTCATTACTTAAGCTAAGATTTATTCGATAAATATCAATACAATCATAGAAGCGTATTTATCAATAGTAACATCTAATTCATCAAAAGCTCGCATATAAGACTTTGGTTTTATGATAGAGAGCTAGCTATTCATTCATTTAATTTCATTTTTATTCATTTCATTATTGTTATTGAAGATAAAGGTGTCTCAAGTGCATTTCTATGAGTAAATAGTGTTCTTAAAATCTAGTTATGAAACAAACATTTATACATCATCCATGATAAGAAGACATTTGAGTCCGCTTCCTCGATCAATAAGTACATTCATTACATGCCAAGCAGAAATGCAGAAAAGGGATTTTTCGTATATAGTTTAATTTTTTCCTGCAATAAATGAACAGTGGAAATTAACTTTTATGTAATTTTACTCGATGTGAGAAAAAAAGTGGTTTATTAATTTGATTTTGTAACTAGGAAAAATGTGCTTGACACTACAATATGACGGTTTATTTCGTTCAGGAAATAAAATTGTAATTTTCTTTCGTTCTGGTTCAACTAAACAGAATCGGTTCAGTTCCGGTTTTCGTTCCAACAAAAATAATGGTTTTTGGTTCGGTACTAAATAAATAATTTTATCTTATGAATAATCTAATTCATTCAATTGAATTAAATCCGCCTTCGACAAGTAGCTTCAAGTGAAACCTGAAACTAGAAAAGTACTATTGAATATCAAAACGGGAAATCGAGAAGAAATGTATATGCAATGATGATAATTATATGGTTGACGCTAAATTAGAAAATATCGATAAGTTGGTCACAGTAACAAAATGACCGAAGATATATCGAACTGAAATAAACTGTTATTTTTCTGGGTTCAAATCCGGTTTTCGGTTCAGTTCCGGTTCTAAACCCTGATTTCGCCGATCCGCTCTACTAAAATGAGATAGTAGAATCATTGGATAATATTATTCTTATTCCAGAAAACAGAGTGAGATTATGTGTAACTAAATTGTTCTTTTCCGATAAATACAACATAATAACATACCATTCCTACAGCGACCAGTTATTTGTAGGACAAGTTCTTTTCCAATCACTCTTAGTTTCACTCGCCAATTTGAGAGCAAAATTCGAAAGCATAAAAAAATCTTCTATGGAATTTTCTAAACCCTAATTATGCATTCCGTTCGGAGAGACAAAAACTGTAAACGGTTTTCTAAAAGCATTTTTGTTAAACAAAAATGTAGTTAATAAAAACATTTAAGAAAGCAGTTAGTAAAAATATGTAAAAAACTCAGTACATACTCTCGTAGAACACATCATTTTAAACTCTTAAGAACAAAACGGAGGAAAATTATTCGAAAACAAACGAAATATTTTTGTTGCCAAAATACCAAAAAGAACCAGTGCAAATGAATATTCATTTGTAACAAATATCGTCTGCATCATACATAATTACATATACGAAAATCACAATATCGTCTGGAATATAAAATAAATATGTTCTTAAATATTAATTTATTCTTACTTAAGGCTTTTTTATAGCTGATTTACATTCAGATTCTGTATTGTCATCTGTTTCAGATTCTTTTTCTAGAAAAGTTGTGAATATCTTCCATATAGACGCAGACAAATATCTCATTATAATGATTTATATACTTGTGCTGATTATTGGCTGAAGGCGGGAAAAAAAGTTTACAAGATCTCTAACATGAAATACATGCCATCATAATAGATTGTGATAAATTTATAAAGGTATTTTTTTATCTATATCTGATACAACAAGAACTTTTTTTTAATGATCTCGGAAAATGAGTTCTTTAATATTATCTTACTTTTTTTTTTGGAAATTTGTTGTTGCTTCTTATCTCACTTGATCGACAGAAACATATAGAAAAAAAACTGGAAAATTAAAATGATGGACATAGTTTCTCGCTAAGAATACTTTTAACCGGCTTTATTACTATTAGTGCGTTGAATAAAGCTGTTACTTTGTTAGAGAGATCGATTCTATTTTTTCTTTGAACAAATTTTTTTAAATTAATTTCTAGACGAATTTTCAAAACTTCATTTTTCAAAAACTAATTTACTTTCTTAACTAGTTGGTATACCTGTTTTTATTCCTTACTTTTATTTCTTAAAGCAGCAGTATATCGATATCAAACTAGTATACAATGCAATGAATGTAACACATCTTTTTCATACAAATATTATACTTGAATACTAACGAAAATTTAAAGGTTGACCAACCAAAATAGTCGTAATCTAATCGTTCCTTAAACATGAGAGGGAATAGTTTTGCACTATTGACTGCATATCACGAAATTTGACGACTTTACACATGCATACACAAAACTCATATTTTAAAGCAAATCGATGCTGCTGTCATCTGTCGATGGTGAAAATGGGGGTTTTAGAGGTAAAAATTCAACAAAATAAACCTGAATTTTTTGGGGGTGAAAATATGCTTACCACTCTCTCGAATCACCAGTGAAGCTCTCTTAAAAAAAGTTTGGAGTGGTACGATTAATGATGTGGATTGTGTGTTAGTCCTAAACCAATACAAACTTATGAATAAGATATATATATAAAAATATGATGTGATAAAATAAAACGATTTTTAATAAGTTATGGTGTCATATTTTCTCCAGTCCATTTACAAAAGTTCCATTTAAACAAAAACTGTGTTTTTATTGTTTCTTTTATTATAGAAAGCTGTTTCATTTGAAAAATTATCATTTCAAATTTTTATGCATCAAAATAAATATTAATTATTAAGAAATTTTTCAAAATAACGCATTAAAAATAAGTGAGTGTAGGGATTAGAAAGACATAGTTAAATTTTTGATTCTTTAATATATATACAAATATTTTTTAGTTTTTTTTCTTTTTTTTAATAAAATAAAAGGTTTTACAATTTATCTTTCAAATCTCCTTCGAGTATTTATTATTTTAAAAATTTCTCCAGAACCAATTAAATATGACGTTCAAAACATTTGTCATATGTATACTCAGTCAAACACAAAAAAACTTATTCCTAATTATGATAATTAAAAAGTTTATTAATAATGGACGCTGTGATTATAACTCTTTGGTTCCTCCTTTATATATATTACTCCTTTTTAAAAAAAAACATCACTATATATAACTATTTAATACTTTTATACTGAAAATATTAAAGTAATTCCCGCCAATTCGACAGAATGATTCCCATTAAAAGTTAATTCGGTTTGAGATATTGTTGTTTTGATTTTATCTCAGTGTTTTTTTTTGTTCATTATGTTTTTTTATGCCAATTCGACGACTACATCCAGATAAAGTTAATCGAATAAAATGTTTTTAATTTTAAGTGAATTCGTCTTATATATCAACAAATTAAAGGTTTTTTGGCACAAGGTGGCGTAGCTAGTAATTGTCTATTTAATTTATCACACTATTATTAAAATTGCAGCATACATAATTTTTAATATTACATTTTTCGATACATAGATAATATTATCCTATTTCGTAAGCAAGAAAATTTCAAATCAAACCTTAACTTTAATCTTGAATACCTTGATTTGATACAGACAAATAGTAACAAATTTAAAGAAAATTTTCTGAATATAGAAATACAATAAAAATATAAAGTAATAACTACACAAAAATTTATGACAAAATAGATAAATATAAGGAAAGTATTGTGAAAGTACCTCATTGGAAAGGTAATATACACGTATCAATATTCATAAATTTTATCATTAATTGTATACAATAAAACAAATTTATAGTTTCAAAAAATCCAGAAAAAAAATAAAAAAATATAAAAATTTCATTAAATTTTGTTAAACACAAAAATACCAAATTACTTTTATTAACAGATATTTGTACAAAGATTTTCTTAACTGTAAAGATTAAATTCTTTTGAAGAGTAATAGGTTATTACTACAGATTTTATGATGAGAATATTTATATTTCCTAGTTAGACATATTTATATAGTTACCGACATATTCAAATTTCATTTAAAATTATTCATTCTTTTAGTTTTATTTTAACCCTATTGACAAATACAAAAAACTATTCTTAGAGTCTCTCAAACAACTGTAGTATTTATCTTAATACAGGTATTATATAATTATTTTAGTACTAATAATTTTATACTTTTTGCTTAGTACTACAATCAGCCAATAATACTATGCTTTAAATTTGTACTTTAATCCAGAATCTGCCAATAACTTGCTCATTGGGCTATGCATTTTCGAATGCAATTTTAGGTTATGATGGATCTATACGGTCTTCGACTAACCTCCTCTATTTTCTGTAAAATAATTTATTTATTTCAACCAATCTTCACCGAGACCAAGCGTGATTTATGCAAATAAGATATATTATATAAGTTCGGGTTTCGTGAATTAAAAGAGTTAAGTAAAGTGAAGAGATAGAAGACTGAAGTTAAGTTAATTAAAGATCGAGAGGTCAGCACGCAGTTGTTGACATTCGTAGATAGTGGTTACGTGTGGAGCTACGCGAGGAGAATCTGATTGAAGGTTGTAAAACACCTTGTTACAGAGTGTGGATCCTTCACCCATTCCCCAGCCAGTAAAAAGGCAGAAATCCTCACGAAAGAACACCCGATGTAAAAGATAATGTCAGTGATTTAGTTTAAGATATTGCGAATATTCGTACGTGGCGTAGCTGTGATTGTGCGTGTTTAAGCTTTCCTAGATTCAGTTGCTATTCTGTTATTCCGCTAGTAGTAATTCCCTTTTCGTACTCCACTCTACTTTGTTTCTCTTAATGTTGAATTGTGTGTTTCTCTAACCATTTGTGTTAATTAGAATCAATAAATCTATTTAATTTGCAATTATGTCTTTTGATCATTTAAGTCCGCCTACACATCCAGTAGTATTTGCAGATAGACAGGGAGACAGTAGTGTAAGGGGTGGCTTTCAGTCACGACAAGGTGAGTTACTTTTTCTTGTAATGGATTTAGAAATTATATCCATTATTTTCAATAGGATTTCACTCAGAATTATAAGCAGAAAAAGGGAAGGTTAGCTAGACACACAACTGATTAAATACCACTTTTATATAATTTTTTTATATTTAGAGAGCTGTTCTAAAGCCAGCTATGTTTATAATACTTCAGCATCCATATTTATAAAATACCAATATGTTTCTTAGGTTTTATTTATCTTTAGTATTCTATTGATTTTTGTCTCTCTAGTAGAGAATAATTAACTATACATATATATAGTTAATATTCCCTACTATAGAAACATGAATTGTTAGAGCTCCATAGCTAAAGCCTACAAATATAAATTGGATTATAAAACAGATATTAGAATTGAGAAAGAATTCACAAAATATTAGAATTTAAAAATATGTTGATGATGTAGTATTATGAACATTGCTATTTATAGCTATGATGATGTAGTATTATATGATTTCTATATCAAGAAAATTTGTTTCATATTTGTTACTATTTGTCTGTATTAAATTAAGGTATTAAAGATGAAAAATAGTGTTAGGTTCAAAATTGTCTTGCTTGCCTAAAATGTATGTTTATATCTAAATGTATGTTTATACAACATGTACATATGCAAATATAAATGGATAGATATAAATTCTTTTTTAAGCACAATCTCTGTATGTTCCTTAAGACATTTTAAGAAAAAGTTTAAATACACTCTTTATTTTTAAAATGCAAATAACTTGATTAAATAAAATCGTTTGAGTTATGTAAATAAAAATAGGGAAATTTTAAATAAAACTCTGCAAATATTTTTACATTAACAATTGATGTTTGGGTGTAAAATATTTTAATAAACAATAGCTGTGAAACATTATTTTTTTGAAGAAAAGTTAGAAAAGATTTAACAGTTTTTAACGTATTTTAACTCAGAAATAATATTAAAAGTTTAAAATTTTATAAAAGATTAAGTATTTGAAATAATTAAATTCAAAAAATACCTTGAGATAAGAAGTAGCTTTTTGTAATATACATATGAAAAAAAAATTGAGCACATTGCTTGAAATAAAGTAAAATTCTTGAGCTAGAAATTTAGCCAATGGAGGATTCACTGTGTGCTATAAAATGGATAGGGAAACAAAAACCGTTGGAAATGACAAAAGAAAATAATACTGTTGATTATTTTTCTTATCAAAAAAGTAATTAAATTTTAATTCTAGTTAGAAGCATGTAACGAAATATATTTTAAGTCAAACAATATTAAAAACGGATGTAAAGGACTTTAAAAGATACTGCAAGAAAATTATAATTTAATCTGACTTCATGAAAGTCTTAAATTATATTAATATACTTAATACTCTCCTTTGATAAGATGAATTATTTTACTAAGAAAATTATTTTAAATGTTCTTCATCTTTTTATTTAAATACAATTGTAAAATTAAATAAAAAATTAACAAAATTTTGTAACAGTAACCCTAAGATTAAGACTCGAACTCGTCATATCAGATGTAGAAACCTCATTGAACAGATGTAATCAAGGACATAATTAAGGAATTAATCGTTAAATTATCCTTTAGCTAAAAGTATGTGGAGAAAATCAATACGAAGGCTTAATTTTAAATAATTAATTGTTATTTATCTGATTTCATCAAACGTGACAAAGTTTCTCGGACACTGTTTATTATCTTGAATTTAAGAATGCAGTATAAAGTGAATCAGATTCTACATTTTTTTGAAATATTATTTTGTTTTTTATTCCAATAAACAGTTGTTGAACAATTCAGTTCCCATTTTGGTTTTAAAAACAAGAGTTGCTCGTGAATATGTTATACTTAATTTTAATTTGCTTATTAGACATAAATTTTAAAAAATAAAATAATAGTATTTTTAGAATCAATGTCGTGCTAATTGAAAACATGACTTCTGTTTACTGACTAATCATTTATTATTATTATTTTTAACGCACAACGCAATTTACAAACACATACGACATAGAATTTTATGACCCACCTTAAAATATCTTTTGTTTCCACCCAATCCATCCTCTCCAATTTATCTTTTCCAGCTCAAACAAGAAGAAAAACAGCTTCCAGCAATAGCGCCTCGACTAATAAAATAATCCCCAAGCCTAATCTCTTACACCATGAAATAAGAATTAAATCCATAAGAACTGAAAATCAAAATACGTTTATATTGCTTTCTTAAATATGTCTTAATCCTCTAAAATCCAGCTATTATAAGCTATCCGCAAAATCTATCTTCCTCTAATTGAATTCTCCATCTAGCCAAATTGGCACTTAAGGACATGAAAAGCATGCCTGAAAAAGGAAAATACTAAGCAATACGTAACTGAACGAAGTACATCA